>JAQMYI010000005.1:2461706-2473347 GCA_030014275.1 Clariallabes melas | reverse complement strand
CCTGCGATGGATTGGCACCCTGTCCAGGGTGTACCCTGCCTCGTGCCCTAAGTTTCCTGGGATAGGCTCCAGGCCCCTCGCGACCCTGAATAGAGGATGAAGCGGTATAGAAGATGAATGAATGAATTAATAAAACTGCACGATGGCGATGTTTCCGCAATACCCTGAGAACATTTACTGTAGGTTTGAGAGCAAACAAAGGAAATAATACAGTTCAGTGTTTATTGTTAAAAAGGATAAACGAACATGAAGACTAGAAAGCTGTCTATTTGAGGAATGTAAGCTATTTTAAGTCAAAGGAAAGAGGGAAAATCAATCAGAACCACTGCACAACATTAGGATTAGCCAATAAAGCAATTTTGAATGTCTTGGGGAAAAACATAAAATAAAAAGGTGTTTTAACAACCAGACATCAAACAGGTTGGCCAAGAAAAACAGCAGCAGTTTATAACTGAAACATTGTGAAAAGTGTGAAGAAATTCTCAGACAACACAGTCAAAAACCTCAGTGACATCACCAATGTGAAGGTGTCACAGCACGCCATTTAAAGTCTTTGAGAGCAGAAATATTGCAAGGTGACAGTTCTAACCACAGTTAAGTCACCGTGCTGCTTACAAAAAACTTCTGTCTACAAATTCCGTAAAATGCAGGCAGTTAGAAGGAACATCAGCTTGCAGTGGTGACATGGTGGCTTACTGGTTAGAACAGTTGCCTTGCACCTCCAGGTTCCGGGTTCGATTCCTGCCTTAGGTCTGTGTGCATGGAGTTTGCATGTTCTCCCCGTGCCTTTTTTTAAGTTTCCTCCCACAATCCAAAGATTAGGCTAATTGGTGTTCCCAAATTGGCTCCTGGCTCAAGGCCCCCCTGAATACGGGATAAAGCGGTATGGACGATGAGTGAGTGAGTGATTATCAAATAACCAAAACATACTGTATCACTAACACAACAAGGAACTTCATCAGAGTCTTTCCAGGAAAAAAACTGGAGGGTTTTAGACCAGGCAGGTCAATCAGTAAACCTTAACCCAATTAAGCAGCATTTCATCTTCATCAGTGGAGACTGGAGAGAGGAACTCCTCAAAACAAGCAGACTGCCATTAAGAACATTAAGAAAGAAGAGTTCAGTGATGTTCACAGTTTAGGATATACTGTTATTTACTTTAACTTACTTTAAGAATCTTAAACATTGGATCATATGCCACCAAAGTTGCCATTTTCTGTTTTTTCAGACATTTGGATGTAAATATCAAAACATGGATGGCAGCACAATAGTGTGGTGGTTAGCACTGTCGTCCCCTACACCTCCAGGGTCTGGGTTTAATTCCCGCTATGGGGTCTGTGTGCATGGAGTTTGCATGTTCTCCTCATGCTTGGTGGGTTTCCTTCAGGTACTCTGGTTTTCACCCACAGTCGAAAGACATGCAGATCAGGCTGATCAGTGTTCAGAGGTCATACCAAGGTCATAAAAAAGGGGGAAAAAAATACAGTGGTCACCATTGACCTATACAGGCCCTACTTGGACTACAGAGGTTCCTAGATGGATGGGTGGATAAATAGATCAAGAAATGGAAGCTGGGATTTTGATGTTATCTCATACCCATCTTCTGATTTTAAACTACTGTAGGATGTCTTTTAATATATTGGAAAAAGGAAAGAATCTGACTTTTAGAGCGAATTGTGAATCTCTAGTTTCTCATAGCTTTTGGATTCCTAGCTTGAACCTGACCTCAGGTTCTTCTTCACAGTTCCACATGTTCGTCTTTAGTCCATCAGGGTTTCCTCTGTATTCTCTGGTTTCTTTCAGTCTCCCGAAAACCTGTTAGTTTTGATCAGGTATTTTAAACGTCCCATCAAAGGTGTAAAGTATTTACTGAAAATTAATGAACGAATTACAGTGTACTAATAATAACACATAAGAAATATGTACAAACAATGAACGCTATTCATAATTCTTTGTTTTTTTTTTTCTTTTTAAAAAAATTTATAAAAAAAAAAAAAAACAGCTTATTGTGTTGTCAAACCCGTGAACATCAAGTCTGGATATTTATTTGATCCACCTCTCTGCAAAGACTAACACAGAGGAAAGAAAAACATTTTAGCGATGATCAGATATGGATAAACCTGTTCTGATTGTCTGATGTGACACAAGGAATTTTTCCACACTTGCCAATCTTTAAAAGATAAAAATAAGATGTGTGGGCTGAGAGTGGAAGATAAATGTATATTCTTGTGGGAGAAAAGTATTGTGTGATCTCAGCACCTATGGAGACATCAAACTGCACTTAAAGGAAGATTTTTTATTTCAATCCTGACCGCCTGACACAGACAGCCGGTATAAAAGATACGAGGAGACGATTTCGGGTTCTGCTTCATGTCGCGAATCCTTTGAGCTTGCCTTAGGGAGAGAGAGAGAGCAGCTATCATACATCATACTGTTTATCATTTGCATGACGTGGGACTGGTTAAGATGAACGGTTTCTGTCTGTCAGGCAGGCATGGGGAAAGATGTGGAGCGATGGGTTGATGGATGGATCGAAGGACACCCGATGACTCCTCCTTAATCGGCTTTTGTTCGGGAACCTGTAGTCATTCTGAAAGACCAATAAGAACGCCCAGTATAACGAGGAAAACCTTTAAGAACTAGAAAGATAGGCGACTCTTCTGTTTGTAAAATGTTGTTGGTTGTACAAGCAAGGTGGTGTTGAAGGAACAAAAATACAGAAAATGCACAAATAATAATGAACACTTGAAAATGTACGACCTTCAGGTAAATGCCATCCAGTAAAAATAGCAAAGCATAAAAGAAAAGAAAAACACGGTTCCTTTGCTTCCTTAAACGTCTTACTTCATTGAGCAGCTAATTAAAAAAAAAAAAAAAAAGGTTGAGATTCATATACTGTACATTCTATATTTATTCTCCTTTTATTTTAACTGCACACATCATCTTTTCACACCTTTTCGTAAGGGATACTTTTGTTACACAGATCTGGCGACACAGAATGTTGCTTATTCTTTAAAACCCCAACGGCGTCTCAGTAACAGACCGTATAGAGGAGGGTGTATACAGTACGTATACTATCTTATCTTGTGGGTGGGAATGAGGACTCGGGAGGCATGCTCAAAAGAACGAGTTGCAGAATTCATTCTTTCTTTCTTCGTTTTTATTATTTTTTTCTTTTTCCAGCTCTTTGCCTAGTTTGTGCCAACATAAAATGCTCGACTGGAAACTGAAATGACTGAATATGAAGTTAAACATTCAGTTGGTATATTGTTTTTGGCACCGTACCATCTCTCTCTCTCTCTCTCTCTCTGGTATTCCCCCATTCAAGGAAAAAAAAATCATTATTTTACCATAGCACATACAGTACACAAGCTGCTATAAACATTTTTCCTCATTTGTTCCTCACTCGTTCTTCTCTTCTTCATCACACTCACAGTTAGATCTTTACCATGCACAGTAAATAAGGAACGACACATCAGACTGTAAGATACTGTATGTACTGTACAAACGATATTCCATGCTGGTGTGCAAGTGATATTGAAACAGCAACAGATTAGAACGAAGGCGTTCATTTACTGTACACCTACACCTATTTACTCCTACGCTACGATCACACGTTACACTTAGAATTACTGCCATGGAGTTTCAGAATAGAAAGGAAATGCACAGTTTAATTTTTCTCATCGAACTACATTTCCATTTTTTTTTTTTTTTGATAGATCAAAAAACAGCAGTGATAAAGTGTTACTTTTCCTCATGCTGAAAAAGAAAAAAAGCTTATGGTTCTGTCATCTGTATACTTTGATTGGACAATGTGCGCTTAGTCTACTTTTTTGTTTCTCCTGCAAATGCATTTTAGGAAGTAAAGAATAAAGAATTCAGAAACAGATAATGTCATACTAAAATACAGGATTTCTAAGATGCACTATACAGTATGTATCATGACATTACTTTACTATAGTACCGTAGTAGTACTATAGTGTAACAATACATCTGTTGAGTACCATGGTGCTTATTGGGTACCCCAATGGCTACCAAAGTTAAGCAGGTATCTAATATGATATATGATATGGTAGTACATACTGTATGGTAAAGTATAGTACAGGCAGTACTATATCATTGTATTTAATATTAACCGCATCAACCTGCACTATGGTATTTAATTAATGTTTCATAAATACAATGTTAAGATACTGTACAAGTATTTAAAGGTGGCATGGTACAGTAGGTTAGTGGTAGGTCTGCACCTCCAGGGTCTGGTCTGGGTTTGATTCCCACCTTGGAGTCTGTATGTATGGAGTTTGCATGTTCTCCCCGTGCTTGGTGGGTTTCCTCCCACAGTCCAAAAACATGCAGGTAATGTTAATTGTAATTGGCGTTCCAAATTTGCCTGTAGTGTTTGAATGAGTGTGTGAGTGTGTGTAAGTATGAACCCTGCCATGGATTGGCACCCTGTCAGGGTGTCAGGTGTACCTCACCTTGTGCCCTAAGTCCCCTGGAATAGGATAAGTATCCAGACCCCCCTCGACCCTGTATACAGGATAAAGTGGTATCGACAATGAGTGAGTGAGTGAGTGAGTGAGTGCTACAGTACATAGACATGTATAATATATTTTTCAAAGTATCATGGTACGTGTTGCATAGAGCCATGCTGAGGTACATTGTAGAACCATGTAGTACATGTTCTGTTATACCAAAGTATGTACAATGGCAGAACCATGTACCATTGTGTAGTATACAGTATGTACTATATCAGCAAATAAGTACCATAAAGTACCAAGTTACTGTCAGTAATGCCATAGTACTACTGTATATACCATTGTATCTGTACCATATTAACATTTTTTATGGGGTAGAATGATGCTAGATATAATTGACGGTGCATTCATGTATATATATATATATATATAACCTCTTCACATCAGTCATGTACAGTATGGACTGTAATTTGCATCTGACCACCGGTGGTGCTGTTACACTCGGGTCATTAAAAATCCAAAATAGTCAACCTAAAGACATTAATCTCACTCACTCACTCATTATCTATACCGCTTTATTTTGTACACGGGGTCACAGGTGGCCTGGAGCCCCTATCCCAGGAGACTTACTGTAAGGCACGTGGTGGAGTACACCCTGGACGGGGTGCCAGTATCACATCACAGGGCACACACACACACTCTGGGCAATTTGGGCATGTCAGTTAGCCTAATCTGTATGTTTTTGGACTGAGAAGAATCTGGAGTACATGGAGGAAACCCACCATGTACAGTAAACTCCATACACACAGAACCCGAGGCGGGAATCAAACCCGGACCCAGGAGGTGTAGGGCGACAGTGCTGACCACTACGCCACCCGGCCACCCTTAAGACTTTAGTTAATGTAAATTTGCCAGTGTCTGATGTGGGTGGGAATTATTTATTTATTTATGTTTTATTTATTTTATCATTGAGAAACAATTGGCTTAATCTTGTTGCCACATTTCTCCCAGAATGGCGTGTGTAACTAAGTTAAATAAATCTTAAACTAAATTTGCAGTTTTATAAATTATAAAGGAGCAGATGAACGTAATTTATGTGTGTAATTTATTTAACTTGAATCCTATTGTTTTGCTCTTCACCAGAGCGCATAATGCAGGCTGGAACCTTTGAGCTGCTCTGATGAATTTAATTAATCTGACACCAGCTGAGAAGAGATTCACACCTGTGTGAAGCAAAGGTGTTTCCTTCTGTAATGGTGCAGCCCCCTCACCCCCCCTAAAAAAGATGTTGTTGGGAAGCAATGACGATTGGTATTAGAAGAAGAAGAAGAAGAAGAAGTGGAATAGACCTGGCGGAGATGTCTGTGAATCTGTAAAAATTGTCGGGTCAATAAAACTTGTTTGTGGTTCGCGCTGAAGTGAAATGTATAACTCACTGTCTGCATTGTCTGTATGTTAGTTTTGCATCGTATTTGCTTTCAGTTTAAAACAGCTTTTGGTCCATGTTTGTTCGTGTCTCAGGGTTAAATTGCTAAATCTAAAATTGTAGCAGTAAATCTCCAGGTCATGCTTTGTCCTGAGCTGCTGCTTTCTCTTGCGCTCCAGACACATTGCAGAACCAATTACAGATATAATAAGATTAGCCCTGCTGCTGTGACGCTTCCCAGTAGATTTAAACTAAACTCGTTGTGTTCATTGTTGTGTCTCTGTGCATGTGCACACGCACACATGCACACACACACACACACGCACACATGCACACACACACACGCACCACCCATGGAGCTTTCTGCACTTCTGAGTCACCTTCTTGTATGGATGTAATGTCCTCACATAAAGGATCACTATCTACAGTAAAAAAGAAAAAAAATAGTTCAGGCCTAAATCTTACGCGTGCTTCAGTGGATAATCTCAGCTGGGTGCAGGAGGTTTATTCCTGAGAGCTATTGCTGGAATGATCAGCACCGGACCGTTCATCACAGCTCTTATATACTGCACTCGAATAAAGCTTAGTAACTAGACTAATGAAAAAAATAAGCTGAAAAAAGACTCCTCGTAAACTTGTCAGCATGGCTGCTGAGAGTTTGAGCAGTAAACAAAGAGACATTTTTTTTTCTCCTTTCACCATTAAAAACTTTATTTTATGTTGTATTTTATTATACAACAGTTAGTTCTGACAAAGTAATCTGATTGGACAAGAGGCATAACATAGTGCTGATATAGAGTACAGTCGACCCCCGAAATTAGCTGGGGTTACGTTCCTAGAGAATCTGTGAATTGTGAAAAAAAATGCCTATTTTTATAGTTTAAACCCTAAATCTGCTCCCGAAACACTTTTTACATTAATTTAGCAAAGAAATACCAAAGAAAACGACAGCGTATACCAAAGTATACGGGTTTACCTTTACATTCTTCTTTTTATTTTTTATTTTTTAAGGGTAATGTATTAAGAGGAGTGTAATTTCATTTCAAATTCAGCTTAATACATTACCCTTAAAAAAAAAAAAAAGATTGTAAAGTTGAACCCGTATACTGTACAGTACTGTACTGCTGTGTCTCCTGCAGTGCTAGAATGTGAAATACCGATATGAACCCCTCTATATGTACTGTAACTCATGCGAGCGTGTTTTCTTTGGTATCAGTACTGTACGGTAAATACAGTAATAATTCACCGTCTCAAGCCGCGTTGTTTTCCTCTACAGATGCTTTGTGTTCTCTCTACAATACTTAAAAGATTGGTACAGTATCATATTTTATAGGGAAATAATTATGTATGTTACAAAATAAGTAAATTATATTATTCGTCATAGTTTAGTGTTAAAACACATGAAAAATGATATATTGCCAGGAAAAAGCCATAAAAAAATTGTGAAGGATATTTGTGATTTCCGTGAAATTGCGTATAGCATCACTATGATGTTTAACAACTGTATATGTATCACTCTCCATCACATGTTTTCTAACAGTCATTCATTACACTACCTGTTGGTTGCCAGCATGGGTGAATGTAGGTCTGTACTGGAAGTACAGGAAGGAGGGAAGATGACAGTACAGTAGGTGTCTGCCAAAAACCCACATTTGCCTCCAGTCATGGAAGCACTTCCAGCCAGAACACACGTTCCGAATTGAATCGCTTCTGAACCATCCGTGTTTTGTTCTGTTCTGTTTTTCTTTTTCAGCTACAAAACTAGCTAACTTCTAACACAAGGCTGAATCCCAAATCCCTCTCTAAGCCCTGATCAAGGGCACTACTTAGTGTGTGGACCAAGGGATTATACTGTACATTTTGCACAACACACTAGCTTACCATTTTACATATTTGGCATTCAATCCTGGCACTATTGTGAGTTTCTCAGGACTGTCCAGCACCTTTGTGGTTTATTCTCCTCAACTTTTGGCTACACAGTACCGCTAAGAAAACTACTTTTAAATGAATACGAACTGTCAGTATCCAGCTCCGCTAGTCGCGTTTTCGTACTGTAGTTCCTCCAGGTGTGGAAGGATATGTGTTTGCGGAGAAAAACAACCGCATAAATAAACAAACA
This sequence comes from Clariallabes melas, assembly GCA_030014275.1. Lineage (NCBI taxonomy): Eukaryota > Metazoa > Chordata > Actinopteri > Siluriformes > Clariidae > Clariallabes > Clariallabes melas. Next base: position 2,465,324 of record JAQMYI010000005.1, on the reverse strand, counting down.
GATCATAATCTGTTTGTAATCAATGGTGTTCATACGGTAGAACTGTTGTATAAAAGCAATATCACATGATGTTACATTAAATATCAGCCTGGCTGTGATACTGTATTTGTGTCCCGGTGCTGATATTCGGTACAACAGCACTCCGTCTTGTGTGATACTGCCGGTGTTATTAGTATTCGATTCATATCAGTTCATATGCAGATATATTTATTTGTTCAGTCTTTAGCGCTGGCTGTACAGTTCACTGTTCTGAGGAGACAAATGCAATATGGATCACATCATCACCGTCGGCTTTGATAGATTACTCTGAGCAGAAGACAAACATGTAGGCATCCGTCTTCCCACACGTTGTAGCTCAAACACATGGAGGTCGAAAATGATGTAATTACAAGCATCTGACTTCCCACTTCAGAATCTTGTGCCAAATATCTTTTCAATACACTCTTCACTCTCCGCCTTTCCTCTTCTGCACCTTCATCCGTAAGCACCACTTCCCCATGTGGCCCAGAGGAGCTCAGGTTCCCTTTTCGTGTCCGTTTCCTCTCAAGGTTCCTCCACGGCTGCTCCGTGACGACGCCTGGTTTCATTGGATTGAACCAGATTGAATGTACATGTTCATCCCACTGCAATCTTACATTTAACACTCAGTGATCTGATTATGTTGTCTTTTCTCTTCTGCCCTTCATGCTTGAGCTTATTGAGGAAGTCGATGCTCTCATACTGTATGTGCAGTGACATTGCAATAAATTCAGACGTGTTTGCCACTTATCTTATCTCATCTGGAAGCTCCTGCTGTCAAGATCTCTCCACGCGCATGATTTTTTACAAACGACACTGCCGTATCGTAATCCCGCCGTATTACTGCAGATTTATTCCCATCGATCAGTAAAGGAAAGAAATTGGAAAGAAGCTACAGTATGCGGTGCAGAAAAGCAGCTTCAGGAAAGTGTGTTTGCGTTTCTTCTCATGTGAGCTTCCTGTGGTGTGTGATGGGAACGGGAACGAGAGAATCCTCAGTCAGGGCTTATTCAAGGCTTTTTGTTGGATAATGCCGAGGTCAGAACCCAATTCAGAGAAAATTAACCTTTTTATCTGTCGAGGTCTCAACAGTTGGTCACTATATCCAGGGAGTAACGGCACTTAGAGGATTGTCGAGGTGGTGAAATGACGGAGGTACGCACAAACACACAAAAGCTCGGGGGGGAGTTGGTGGGGTGGGGTGGGGGGGTTATTTTATTTCTTTTAATAATAATAAGGCAGTGTTTTACTGCTTCTGAAGCTGTAAAACACTGCATTATTATTATTATCATTGAAATCAAACTGCTTTTAGAGATTGATTTTAGTTACCTTTCTGCTGAGAAAAAAAAAAAAAACTTTTTAGAATTTTTTTTTGTGTATGTGGAAATATGTGGAACATTCAGGATACCATTATTAAAGATGATTGTGGAACCATTAAAGGATACAAAACTGCTGAAGAATGATGTAGTGGGATTTTAAACGAGCTTGGTACCGTGGAAGAATTCAGTCAGTCTGTTTTTTATCTGTATTTATTTTTCTGCCAATTTTCTATCAGAATTTATAACACTGACTAATCCAGATATCCTGAATGGAAAAAAGTAAGGAAAAAAAGAAAGAAAAAGAAATAGAAGGAAAATAGTCAGAAGAAAATGAAGAAGCAACAAAAAGAAAGACAGAAAGAAGGAAGGAAAAACAGAACAAAAAATTAAGTAAGAAGTACAAAAACAATAACAGTAAGCAAAAAAAAAAAAACAGTGGAATTGGATGAAGAAAAATAAGAATGAAAAAATGAAAAAATGAAAGAATGAAGGAAGCACAAAAAAGTTAACAGGAAGGAACGAAGATGACAAAAAATGCAATGACAAAAAAGGAAATAAATAAAATGGAAAAAAGCAACAAAAAAAAGAAAAAGGGGAAGAAAGTAAGAAAGAAAGAAGTAAAAACAAAGTAAAGAAAAAAACAGAAGATCATGATCAATGAAGAAGCACAAATGCAAGAAAAAAAACAGAAATGCAAAAGAAAGAAAGAAAGAAAGAGGAATAAGGAAAAGGCACAAGAAGAAGAAGAATGACTGAATGAATGGGAAAGAAGGGAAGGAAGGAGAATGTAGGAAAGAAAGAAAGGGTTGTGATACAGTATGTCACAGTTTGAGTGTTGTGTAAACGCAGTGTGACGTCTGAGTGACTTGTGTACAGGGACTTTGAACGGTTTTGCCATTTCTGTCTTTGTGGAATTTGTCTTTCTTATGCGGAAATCATCGGTCCTGTCCCCCGCTTTAACGCCTTTCACTTACTCACCTGGATTAAAATTCTGCCTCACAACAACATGCCCTCCACGTCTAACCCTACAGTGTGCCTCCTTCTCCTCACTCCTCTCTCTCATGTCCTGCGTAAATAAATATATAAATAAATAAATAAATAAATAAATGCATGCCTTTAGTGTCGATGCCAATGTGCACCGTTATTTTTTTCCCATTTCATTTATGTTCTGTGTTTTGTGTTTTCTTTTGTTTTCTTTCATGTGAAATGAGAAATAACTGAAGGCTTACGTTTTTTTTTTTGGTTGTTTTTTTTTCTCTTTGTTTCAATCCTGGCGGTAATTTGCCCCGGATCACGAAGCATAAGCGTAAGCTACAAGCACCATGTTGTTAATTCTACCCCACCGGGAATATTAGTTAGTGCACTGTATAGTTACAAATCCTGTTCCAAGGTAAGTTTCCTCACAGAAACGGCTTCGGTTAATTACCTCGGGGAAATGAGAGAAAGCAAAACAAAACAAATTTGTATATTAAGGCTGAAGGTTATTGTTTAAAGGTTTCGGTGTGAAATTTCTTCAGATTATTTGACAGATTTAGAAGTAACCAATGCAACACATTTTTTTTTAATTATCCCAGGTTTCTTTCTTTTTTATTTGTAGTGCATCTGCACAGCAGTACTTAAAGTAACTGAGGCCAGACAGGAGGAGATTATTCTATATTTTTGTACGCCTTCATTGTTTTACAGTGTAGAGAGAAATAAAAATCAGGAAAGACCAAGGAGTTAGAAGGGGTGTCCAAATTTTGAGCGGTATATATACAGTACTGTGGAAAAGTCTTGAGCATCCCCTCATTTTTTATATTAAACTAAATTTCATTAATTAGATTAAATTAAATAAATGCGAATGGACATTTTACTGTGACAGGCTGCAAAGCGCCCAAAGATACAATTTAAAAACTGGATATTTATGTAACAACTTGAGCAGCGACCTCATTTCCCCTCTCGTCTGTTCCAACCACTCAGCATTCAGCATCAGCAGTATAATAATCACCACCTTATCATGTGTCATCATCTGCACCTGTTTCTCACTGGGTCAGGACTTAATGTAGATTATTTTAATTATTGAATGATTCACAGGTCACTGTGTGACTTAACAAACAAAAAACATTCCTCAAAAAGTTTGGGATCACTTTCTAACACCCTGGTCTTTTCTTTTTCTTTTTTTTTTTTAGAAATGTATTTATTTCTACACTGTTAAACAATACTGGTATTGAGATGTATATCTGCTACTTCTGCTCTGTAAAGCTTCATAACGGCTCTAATCTGAGGTGCTGTTTGTTAATTG
>JAQMYI010000005.1:2430719-2441058 GCA_030014275.1 Clariallabes melas | reverse complement strand
CCCCCCCCCCCCCCCCCCCCCCCCCCCCCCCCCCCCCAGCTACTCTATTTGACTTGTTTAAGCAGGGAAAATTTTATGGAGTTTTATGGACAATTGCACACGACCTAGACATTTATTGACAATTTATGGACATTACACATCTACACATTTATGCTCATTTGCACACACCCCGGACCAATGTCAATTTTAATTCTATATAAATTTCTACAATTTTCTACATTTGTACAGACAAATCTTCTATATTTTGTACAGCTACGTTTTTTTTTTTTCTTATCTTCTATAGCTATATTATCTATTGATTATAAATATAGCTCTAAAATAAGTTTTTCTATATTTTAGTCTTATTTTATTCCCTTACTTTATTTCTTATTAATAATCTTGTTTTTTTAAGGTCACCGGTGGTCGTATAAGCATTTCACTGCATGTCGTACTGTGTATGACTGTGTATGTGACAAATTAAATGTGAATTTATTAGAGCAAAAAGCAAAAAGTTGATGGACATTTAAGAGTCTTTAAGACACAAAGTTCAAAATTCTCCTAGGAATAGGTCCCCTAGTTATAGTGCTGTATAACCAAGGCTTTCTGTTTGGACTACAACCAACATTGGATCCCAGTTCTATTAATAAATAAAGACATTTGGTTAGATAAATAGTTTGTGTCTGCGCTCCAGTATCACATGCAGGCTGGAAATGCCCCTGAGTGTTACAACTATTGTAAAATGGCACAGTTTCCTTTTTCCTTTATGTGAGCACTGTATTTGTCTGCTCTGAATTTCACAGTGAAATATAATCCTTAATCCAAAACTCCCTACACAGCTGCTGTCATGCATATTTACCAAAGCGTTTTGCTCATTGAGACATTATAAATATTGTATTTTATATGATTAAAGCCTGAAGAGCCCAGTTCTTTTTTATTTGACACTTTTGCAGTCGGACAAGAAATTAAACGGCTTGCAGTATCACACACACACATACACACATATGATGCAGCCAAATGGCCCGTGTAAGGAAAGAAACCCTGGCCTACAAACAAATCATGATGATTTTAATTGCGTGGAAATCGTCTGTGGTATATTTTTTATTTCCCTTGTATTTAAAATGTCATCCTAATAAATGTTAAACCTATTGTCCCAGAGTACTTTAAATAAATCAGCAGGAACAGATCGTATGGGAAGGAACTTGGCTCGGGCGTTATGTGTTCTGTGATCTGAAGAAAACAGCCTGGAGAAACACAGCCCATGCCAATAAACAGGCAGAGACATTAAATCCAAGTCTTCCTTTTAACACCTGTCACAGCATATGCATTCACTACGTCTGCAGACACCGATGCCCTTTGGTCGCTGTTTATTAGGCATCCATTTCAAGGCCCTAATTTGCACAACTGTGTTTGTTTGTTTATTTATTTATTTATTGTACCGTTTTCCTCCCATGCCAACATAATGTAGCTGTTACCAGAGGTGATGGGGGAAGGAAAAAAAAAAATCAAAGGCTAATTGCACTCCACTCTAAAAAAAAAAAAAAAAAAAAAAAAAAAAGCCGCAGTATTAATTATCAGGGACTTCAGGAATTGATTTTTTCCCTCCACTGTGCTTCGTTCTCTCCTGCTCACTCGTACTAGTTGTTCCCTCAAGATACTCCCATGATTCATTCCTGAACTCATCATTCTGCTTTGTCGGGAGCAGGAGGCAACTTTTATCTGTCTCCGTATCTTCAGGTTCTGCACGATGAAACTGGGTATTGAAGAAGACTACAAGCGTCTCGGAAGAGAAACCGATCGAGCGGAGACGATTGCAAAGAAGATCATTTATAGAACGAGAATATTACGGAGAATATCACATTCATCTTCTTTTGTAAACTCGTTAAGTCAGGTTTTTTTTTTTTTTTTTTTTTTGTGCTGTAGACGTTTGGTCTTTAGCTGCGCGACTTTATTTATTTATTTATCTGCCTGATTATCTACTTACTCATTTGCATACTCAATTCATTCACTCGCTGATTTCCTCCCAAATTTAGTCCAGTTCCAACCTGTCTCACTGATCTCTAGACGATAGGGCCAATTAGCACTTTACCGCTGTGCCACTTGGGAGGAATCTGTATTTTATTAATCTCACTCAGCATGCAGAGGGAATATCCAAATAGCAAATTTAAACAAAGACAAATTAGGTTTAGTGCTCAGACTTTCAAGTTCTTTTCCCACGCACAGTAGGTTTTTTTTTTTTTTTTTTTTTTTTGCAAAACACAAGGGTTCATTTTCGTGACATTGCTGTTGTTTACTTTGGTTCGTCTGGTTACACATCCTATTGATTTCCAAGTGTACACCACGCCACGTCTGCATTCCTGAGTGTTCTTCTTGCTTTGCGTCTAGTCCTCTAGACTGTCAAAACATCAGACGGCTCAACTGACAAGGGAAATAGCCGAGGCTGGCACCCTAGAACACGTTGAAATTTGAGATGAGACCTTTGCATGTTTCAATAATTTTGCACAAACTGGGATGGAAATGGCTCCATTTTATTTGATTAGTCTTTCTATTTGGCTACTGGATCGTGGGTGGGAGCCAAAAGACAGGCTGATTTGAATGTTCAGCTGATTGCATAATTTGTTCCACACACATGGGAAGTGAGTTTGACTGCCCTAGTTTGAAAACTTAATTTAATGGAGCTGCAGATGTTTCCATTGCAGTCGATAGTCAGTTAGCAGGCATTTGAGAAACGGTCAACGAGGACCAGGATTGTGATGAAAACTTTAAAAGACTAGCGGATCAGGATCTGAGGTCTTTTGAAACACAGTAGGAGTGGCCATTTCTCATCAAGGGCATTGGTCATCTTTTATTATTGTTTAAAAGTTTTAAAGACAAAGACCCAGATAGCAGAAGACTCCAATCCAGGAACGAGTCGTCTGCTATCTGTGAAGGTTCAGTATGGACCCACTGGATTAGTTGCATCCAGTGAGTGCTTAGTATATACAGTATACACTATGTATATATACAGTTGATAATGCATCCAAAGAAACATACAGTAGTTGTCTTATGCAGTTTTCACATTTTATGGAACTTGTTTCTCTTATACCTTCTGAGCACAAGATGGACATCATCGATGAAGGATTGGTGAACATGGAGCACTCCTCAGACCATGAGCCATTACCAGATACGCAGAATCACTGGGTGTCTTCTTAAATTTCTATTTTGCATGAAGTACCATACTTGTACCTTTGGAGTCTGTTCTAATGATGCTATTCAAGATGGCAGATTATGGATAACTATACTGTAGCATGGGTACCAATGGCATGACAGTTACATCCTTCCATCTAATGAATTCAAAGCAGGACTATGGAGTGGAAATGTTCAGAGGAGGTGTTTGGTCTACTGTAATTTCTAAAGGTCTGTGAACACTAAACCTTTTTTTTTCTGAAAACCCTGCAAGATTATTCGATTGCAAAAGGATTTCCAGGAAAGAGTCGACATTTTGGTTCTGTTATAGAGCATAATAGTGATAAACATGATCCATGCTATATTTTGCTCTTTGCTCCAGGCACCATCTTCTTATTGGATCCAAGACATTATGGGGTTGTGTTGGTTCAACAAAGGGAAGCATGTGTTTAACATTTGTTTGCCTTGGACAGTACACACTTACAGCCAAAACATCAGTGCTAAAGTGTCTCACATACTGTAGGTGAAAACGTAAATTTTCAGATAGAATCATATACAGTAACACCATTTTTCATAATACTTAATACTTCTTATCTCCCGATCCATGCTTTGTTTTTGTTTTTGTAAATATGAATACACATTTATATTTTTAACAGATAAAAAGAAACATGATTTGCTAAATACAGTTTCGTGTAGTGTCCGTAACTTTTTTTTAATTCAATGATCTTAATTGACATTCAGATGAAACTTGGTCAATCTAGATTTTACATGAAAAGACATAAACCTGAAAAAATGTATTATACAAAATCTAAAATATGATAAAATACAAAATTGTTCACATTTGGCAGACACTCGTATATTTTCATTTCATTATACTGTACATGTGAGCAGTTGAGGGTTAAGGGCCTTGCTCAAGGGAACAACAGGAAAAACTTTGTGGGTGGTCGTGGGATTTGAACCTGGGACCTTCCGAACTGCAGTCCACTGTTTTTAACCCCAAAAACATTAATATATTGCAATAATATGAATGCATTTAACATGGTTACGGACACTACAGAGTTTTTGCTTTTTAAAATTTGACGAAAACCACCTCTCATGCAAAGCATTGAGGTCACTCTGGAATTTTAATTTTATACAGTATGAACTGTATATGTGTTAATAGTAATTATTGGGCAAAAAGCAATTTTAACTGAATAAACTATCATTTTCTATGCGTTATGTCCATTTGATTGATCACTTCCATGTTGCATATATTTCAGACGTAGCTTCTTTGGCACACACATTTCCTGTATTATATGTATAACATAAAAAAATACAATCAGCACCAAAACTGTGTTTTGCCCGTTAGTGCCCTTGCTTGAACTTAGTGGTCAACCATTTAGGACTTGTGAATGGATGTTGGGAGAGCGGGGAATTAAGGCTTAAATTGAGGCTTGCAAGATTCTTGTCCTTAAGGATCCTACAGTAGGATCAACTTACTCTTATTTGACTTTTGGTCAAGGTCTACTTCATATCGACGCTTTTCTATACGACGCCACATTGTCCTTTATGCCTTGGCTCTCCTTTTTCCTTCTCTCTTGTTCCCACTTCACATGACTTCTTCTGATTTTCACTGATATTTTCCAGCAGAACGTTCGGCACGACTGTGACCGTCAATACAAATGACCGCTTGAATGAACTGTACTAAGAATGACTGCTGTGAATGCTACTGTATTTTCTCTTGTAGCGTTTCATTTGAAATTTCCGTGGAAGGCGGTTATGCTGAGTGCTCAATCATCCTAAAACACCTGAGTCATAAAGAAGGTTTTTTTTGTTTGTTTTTTTTTGGTGGTTACAAAGCACTCAACAACTTATGACATTTTCCAGGTATCCTAGGACATTTCTCAGTCCCAGCAATACAGAAACACCAAGTCTGAGATGAATGCGGTGAATTTTGAGCATGCTCGGCCATGTTGGATGCTTTCGGTGACACGGTGACCTGCCGAGATGAAGAGGTTTAGACTGCTTTTCCGCAGCACAGTCTGACGAGTCGCTCTGGTTGGATCCCGTTATCAGGCGCGGTTTGAAGTGTATTTCAATCTCTGCCTTGAATCTGGGCAATTGCACTTGACAAACCACTGCTTAATTCACACACAGTGTTAAAGAGGCAGGTCGGTAATCAATCACGGCGCAGCACACAGGAACATCAGGGATATTCAAATAGCAAAAGTAAACAAAGGCAGACAAGAGAAACAGTAATCAAACCACAGCTAAGAACATACTGTACAAATACATTTGTCAAGGCTTAGCAAAGGTTTGAGGCAAGCGTGAGTCCTTAGATAATGTCTGCAAATGAGGAGCAGGTGTGAGTAAGCATGAGTACAGCATCCATATTCATTGGACATTGCCCTCTGCTGGGCTGAAGGTGTTACTGCAGGTGTGGATGTTAATCTTCTGTACTGTATGTTTGGATGATGATCGACTAATTGGCAGAAAACCAAAGAGGTCACAGTACGTGGACAAATATTAAGTAAAAAAAATAACTGACATGCAGAATCTCTGGGTAAACTGTAAATTGTATATATCGTCATGTTTCCTTTTTCTCTTTTTTATTTGCCTTTGTTTCCCCATAGATGCCTAGTTGTATTTTTTCCCCCCTGCAATATATTAGGGCTGTAACATTTTCAGATTTCTATTGTTAATCAAAACCAGTACCTTCACAGTGCCCGTAACCGCCTCCTCGATACTGTTGTCCCTCGGTTGTGCAATTTTCACCTAAATAAATTGTCTCTCAAAATAAAATCATGTACTCCTTGAAAAGATGGACTACTATGTCTTCACAGTGAGCTCTCTCTTTCCTTTTCTCTCTCTCTCTCGCTCTCCTTCGTCAGCTAGAGAGTGATGATGATATGGCTGTTTGCTGGCCAATCAGCCATGGCTTGGTACAGTTAATTGAATTCCTATTCCTATTCGATCGATTGTCCCGAGGGAGAGGAGAGTACGATGCACAGGCATTTATCTTCAGCCTTTCCTCCGTTGCAGATGTCTGTAGCCTCGCTTCTCCGGCTCTAGTATTTACACAAATTGGGGCGCAACATTGATATTTCAGAGAACACAGAGTAAGTGAGTGCTTTGTTAATGTGTCCATGTTTTATGGACTCTAATGGATGACAGTTGCCGACATTTTAGGCAGATGTGAAGAAGCAGGACGTCTCTCCTTTTTAATGTGATTTTCTTGGTGGAAAGAAAAATTACCAGAATTCATCTCTTCCGCATGTCAATCTGGACATGTTCAGCTTAGATGAAGGGACTAGATCAGATATCATCAACAAATAAACTTTACTTCAGCACGACCGGATGCTGATATTTGTTTATCCTAAATGTAAAGTGGATGAAAATAGATTATAGATGAAATACCAGACATGTCTTGTCAACAGACACTTGTACTCGTATACAATGGAATACAAACGTTTTACAGCCGACATTATAGAACATTCATCCTTAGAAGAAGAAGAAAAGACTCCGTCAACTGTATCACTCTCAGGAGGGTTTCATACTTGACTTTTCTCAACCACTGCAGGTTTTACATGTAATCCTACGGGAAGTGGACAGAGACAGGCAGAATGCCAGCATGTTTGAAAAGCCCTTCTGCTGCTATGTTTATGGTCACAGTGGAGTACTCAGAATGTTAGAAAAGTTTTGCTTTTCAGAAAGGTGATATGTCAGGTCACAAGTGAAAAACAACAACAACAACATGGATGACGATTTTATTAGCGATTTAATATAAAGAGATTTAAAACACATTTGAATATTTCCATAAAAGTTCCATTGTTCAAATATAACTTAAGAGAACAGCTTGTGATTTTAGTGGCATTCAGTGGTACGCGCTATGATGCACTACTTTAACTATGACTATAACTTCTTCAGATTTTCTTCTGGCGTTCAAAGCTACAGCAAGAGCAAACCACCTCCTCTTCTGTAAACCAACACTTATTACATTTAGGCAGATGCCCTTATCCAGAGCGACTTAAATATCTCATTACACATCTGAGCAGTTTTCAGGTTAAGGACCTTGCTCAAGTGCCCAACAGGGACAACTTAGTGGTTGTGTGATTTGAACCTGGGATCTTCCGATCTTCTGTAGTCCAATGCTTTAACCACTGAGCTACTTGACCCAAACATTAAACAATTATTTACATTTACGGCATTTACATTTTATCCCATTATACTTTTGAGCATCTAAGGTTAAGTGCCTCGCTCAAGGGCCCAACTTGTGGTGGTGCTGGGATTTGAACCTGGGACCTTCTGATCCACAGTCACACAGCTTAACTACTTAACCCTGCCCCATTAAATCTTTATTTACGATAAATTTTCCAGCTAGATCCTTGGGGTTGCTTTGGGGTGTGCAAACACGAGGATGTTGGAAGCACCAATAATCCATAACAGCGTGTTGATGTTACAGCTGATTGGTGCAAGTGTTATGGATCATTGGTGCTTCCAACATCCACGTGGTTGCACACCCGAGAGCAACACTGATTACCAATTACATAGCAGCAAACTGGTGACAGGATCAAGAACACCCAAGGCTCACCCATGCACATGGGGACCAAAGGCCAGCACATCCAGTCCAATCCCAGGGAAAGGGCAATGCAGCACAAATCACCAAACAAGTTAATGCTGGTCCCGAGGTCAAAAGGCACCAGAACACCAAGTGCACAACAGGCCAACAGGCAAAGAGCTCAATTCTGGCCTCTAATTTCTGGTCTCTAATCTCCAATCTGAATATGCACTCATGGGATGCGCTGGACAAACAAGTCCGATCCACCTCGGGACTATCACCTCGTGGTACTCCCAAGAAGTCCTGAGGGGTCAGAGCCACCACGTTTGCACAAGGGGAACCCAAAACCTAGCTTTGGTTTCCTAGTTTTGAATGTTATACGTATGTCTGTTGGACCATTCCTAAACTTCTTCATTTTTGGTTAGACAAGTTAGCAAAAAAATAAAAATAAATTATGAGTCTTCCCACCTTAAATACTTTGGTTTGTGGGAAAGTAAAATCTTCACCTCTGACTGTTACATTTTCACCATATCAACAATTACACACCATTTTAATCAGTTTGTGCTGAGTTGGGTGTAAGTTGTTATAATAGACATGAAAATATATCAGCACAAAAACTGAAAAATATATATAACATTAACATATTAATATAATCATAAAAGACAGTATTTCATCTTGTGGTGGCACAGTGGTATACAGTAGTGGTTAACAGCTGGAACTTGTTGCGATTTTTAAAAAATAATAGTTATCATTTATTTTAGAATCAGACATTTAATAGCACTGTGGTATAATGTCTTTAAAGGGATCCTTTGCCTTGTTACATAACAGACCTTTCTTTTCCCACCCAGTAGGAACATTATCATCATAAGACTAATCAGGTTGCAAATTGTTGAGTGAGTATGGAAATCCAACATGGATGAAAAGTATCTTAATAGTCAGCATATACAGTATAAGGAGATAAACGACTTTGGAATTGAAAATATATTTTTTGGCAACATTCCAACATTGAAATATAACTAAAGACAACCTCGTTGTTAATGGGATATTCGGTGATATGCAGTGTAACATCGCATGTTAACCGTGTCTGCATGGTCAGTCTCACTCACGGTTTTAGGATCATTGCTTCTTTATATAAGACGATCATAGATATAGTGTGTGTGTGTGTGTGTGTTTGAGAATGGGATTTAAAGAGATGAAAGAAAGATACGGTAGAACAGTTTTGTGTGTGTGTGTGTGTGTAAGGAAGTGAGTCAGGAATACAGCACAGCGTTCATCTTTTATGTCTATGTCTAATGAAAACTGTTATCACTGGGGTCAAGGGCGCCGTGGTCGACTGGAGTGTCACGATAAAATCACCTCTCTATTTTTTTAAGACTTTTTTTAAGGGAAGTAAAACTTATCTGTGAACTAGTTTTTCTTTTCTTTTTTTTTGTGGCTCCCTTTATCTCATTTAGTAGTAGATGAACCTGGCTATAAGTGCGGTTCATTTTTACAGTTGCAGATGGATGCCTATAGCATTTGCATAGATATGCAAAGCGCCGGCCTCATTGTGCTCACTGATGCTATCAGTCGCCAAAGCACATAAATCCAGGCACCTCGCTTTACCTACTGTATCTGGTTCACTGTGCACACTTTTCCTATTGTGTCTGATATCACACTGCTAACGTATCATATGCAAAAAAAAAATCCAAAACAAGTTCTCTGTCATCTGGTTCTGCTGTGTTTTTAATGCAGCCGTTGTGTATCCTTGTGTTGCCTTTAAAGTTTGTCTCACCTTCACCTTCTGTAAATGTGGTAACTGTGGTGTGTTCGGAATTATATGGTGTATAAGACAAGAAATGGTTCATTTCTCTCTCTCTCTCTCTCTCTCTCTCTCTCTCTCTCCATCTCGCTCTCTCTCTCCATCTCTCTCTCTCTCTCTCTCTCTGTATCTCTCTCTCTCTCTCTCTCTCTCTCTCTCTCTCTCTCTCTCTCTCTCTCTCTCTCTTTCTCTGTGCCATTACTTAGTTGCAAACACTTGGCAAGTATCCTTTACTGTCATCTGTGGCCGTAAAGAACAAGTGACTTTACCTTAAAGTGCTTTTATGTTCCATTTCAATGGTGTTTCAGCTTAGGATAATGGTTGTGTATACAGAGGCTTTTACCAACAGCGTCTGATTTATGTTTTGGCTTAGATGCTTGTGGAGGGTTAGAGAAAGGCTTTACACAGTCATTCCTTACACTTGTTTTCTCATCACCTGCTTTATGAGCAGTAACAAAAGAAAATACTATCTTTTACGATATTGAATTTAATAACTTTTATGGGTTTTTATTTTTTATTTTTTTAGATTTTATGATATTTAGCAATAAGGGACTAAACTGTTTCTCCCATGTTTTAAATTGTGTTTATTTGTTATGTATTTATTTAATTCACAGATCAAATTTTATTTAAATAAAGTTTATTTAATTGTTTGTTTGCTTAGCAGAAGTGCATAATTAAAGATACATCATTCTTAAATAAACTAAACTCATATAAACTGTATATATATATACTGTATAACTTGATTTAAATTGTGTTAACTTCTATAAAAATTGTGTATATTTGTTGTGTTTTAATTTATTTAAGTGCAGACCAAATTTTATGGCTATTCAAAGTTAGTATCATAATGATATATATATACT
>JAQMYI010000005.1:2360226-2376296 GCA_030014275.1 Clariallabes melas | reverse complement strand
CAGCATTCCTTTACAATGTAGAAAGAAATAAAAATCAAGAACGATCATGGAGTTAGAAAGTGTTCTAAAACTTTTGAGAGGAAACTTGAGAACCTTGATAACGTGTGGGGAGCATAAAATCCTGACACCAAGTTAATAAACCGCAAACCAAGGAGCTGTGCGGCAATATCACTTTTAGTACTGTAAACCCATAACCAGATTAAGATTGAAGTTGTGGGGTTGTTGATTATCCAGATAATGGTATGAGTGATAACTTCAAATTAAATAACCCCATTTGGCAGTTTCCTTTCTTTTGGGCCTCTCTTTATTTCTGGAGTGTACAAGAACGCTACTTACCTAGAAATTATCATTGGATTAGTTTACTTTTGTTCCAACTATCAAACTTAGTCAGCCAGCCACATTTGAATGGTTTGCCAACAACTGGCCAGTGCTAATTTGCTATCTTGGTCATGTCCTTGTGTACAGTGTACAGGCGCAAGCACACCGAGCTGCAGTCCATTCAGCTGGAGCTTCAGAGTCCAGACTGCAAGCTGAGCAAGCTGAGAGCCTCCACCATCATGACTGACTACAACCCCAACTACTGCTTCGCCGGAAAGACGGCCTCTGTTAACGACCTGAAGGAAGTGCCGCGCCGCAACATTTCACTCACAAGGTTATCTAACGCTGTGCACACCCTAACACCATGTTTTCTTTAAATTAACCACATTGCAAAAGGGTTTAGGAGGTCCTTCTCAACATGGTTAGAGATATAGCCTGTGTTGGCTTGTTGGAGCTAGAGCAGAATCAGGTCATTCGTTTAATTCAAGATGGATGCAAGGAAGTGCAAGGAAACGCAACGGCAATTGAGAATTAAAATCCTTTCCCAAGAGTCCTTTGGTAGTCTTTGAATACAGTCACTAGCTTTAAAGTTTAACAAATGCAAGCTCAAGGGTTGTTTGTTCTAGACACTTAGTTGAGGTTTATTGAACATTTGATTTAAATACCAGCTATTCAAGTGCTCCTGTAAAGTTAAGCTATAAAGAGATGCTGTAATGTGTGTAGGGGTTTGGGGCATGGTGCATTTGGAGAGGTCTATGAGGGTCTTGCTGTGGGAATACCAGGAGAACCCAGTCCCATGCAAGTAGCTGTCAAGGTAGGCTTGAATGATACGCAGAAACTTTACCCTTTCTTTTTAAGATGTTTTTAACAGCATGCCTTTATGTAAAAGTGAAAGACACTGAGTGAAAGACAGTGGGTGGGAGTGTTCTAAGGTGATTTCTGTTGGCATTTGTGTTTCTAATCAGACGCTTCCCGAGGTGTGCTCTGAGCAGGATGAACTAGACTTTCTGATGGAAGCACTCATAATCAGGTAAACAGACGCTTAAAGAAACGCACATGTTCAATGACAACCAGTGTTCTGTTTTTCTATACTACGGTATGTGTTCTTGTCCACTGTTTTGTTTGACAGTAAGTTCAGCCATCAGAACATCGTCCGGTGTATAGGAGTGAGCTTACAGGCACTTCCTCGCTTCATTCTGCTAGAGCTGATGGCTGGAGGAGATCTCAAAACATTTCTTAGGGAAACGAGACCCAGACTGGTGAGCACTCTCACAGGCACACACTTGTAGCACCTACTTGGTTGGCCAGTCATATCCTTAATTATACCATATGTCCATATGCAAGACGTACTGTTAGACCATCTGCTCAGTTTTCCTGTTTTGCTTTTTTTTTTTTTACTTCCAAACTTACTTTTTTTTTTCCCACTTAGGAGCATCCTTCCAGTCTGACTATGGTGGACCTTTTAAATATAGCAAGAGATATAGCACGTGGCTGCCAGTATCTAGAAGAGAATCAGTTCATTCACAGGTATAAGATACACACATACACACACACACACACACATATGCTGTCAGTCCATGTCTAGCAGATGGCATCTTTGCTGTTCCATAGACTCAGCAAATGGGTTCCTCTCAGTCACATTTTCTCTCTCAGCACGAGACGGTCCTTTTTAGCTGATACAGACGTTCTGCTTCGTCCCCACACCCTTGCTCAGGGGACCGTGACAAACGAGTCCAATTAGAGCTCATTTACACTACAAGTACAGTCAAATCATTAATCTGGTTACTCTGGAGAAAAAGGGAGACAGAAACAGCTTTATTTACAGACTTACTTCAACCACTCCTCTACCATTCCCGTGCCTACTGTACATTCACGTTTGTTGAGTTCAAAGAGATTTACGAATCTGGCACTCTATCTGTTGCGCAACGTTGTTGTTTGCTTTTCAAGAAGCCTGCATGTGATATATTTCAGACGCAAAACATGTTCATTAGTTCTGACCTTGATATGGACCAATAATATACCTAATAAAAGAGTATGTCAATAATGAGACGCCCCTTTAATTTACATTATCATTGCATGTACAGTACAGGATAGTATCACTGTGTATATACAGTACTGTCTATATCGGCAATACATTATTTTTTTTTTCTACAGAACTGATTGTACTGAAAATAATAGAATAAGTATGCAACATTGCAGGATCAGAAGGTGTTAATTAATCAGCAACTTGGAAAGGAGTGTTGCCTGAATGGTACATCACTGGCTTATATCAATGAACTAATTTTAAGCAGCGATCATATCCGTAATAATGACTAATCCTGGAGAAGGAGATGGTTTTCATTTAATGTTACAACATACCTATTTTAAATTCTATTTACACATTGATCAGCTATAACAATATGACCAATGGCAGGTGAACAGAACAACATTAAACTGGTGGTAGAATCATGGACACCTAAGACTCATGGAGACCAAAGGCCCATCCAGTGGATTAATACTGGCAGTGGAGTAATAATAGTCCATCCAATAACAGCCAGTGTATCACTCATGGGAGACGAAACAAGTCTGACCGACAGATGCCCCACCCTGCAGCTCACAGCAGCCGAAGGAACCACTGCCGACGTCCTGGTGCGACACACCACAGCACATCCTTGAAGGTCTTGTGGAGTCTTTCCTCATGGGTACAGAGCTGAACCAGTGGCACAAGGGGATTCCAAAGCCTATGTGGTTTTATGGTTAATGCTATATGGTTATAATGCTATGGCTGATCGGTGTACATTACAAAAACTTAACAGCTTCTTTTGTCATTAATTATTTTCTTTTAATTGCCCACTATGTTGCTTGCACATTATTACTTACATAATTAAAAGTGTCCGTTTGCTCGTCAATAACAACTGTGGATTATTAGTGCAATTCTGCTGTATATATATCCAGGAAAACGTATGATAGAGTGTGAAAACCTATCTGCTGTACAACTTTTTTCAAGAAGACCATATGTGATATTCAAGATGCAAAACATGTTTATTAGTCCTTGATATGGACCAATAATATACCTAATGAAAGAGTACTGTATGTTAATAATGGGACACCCCTTTAATTTACATTATAATTGCATGTACAGTATAGTGTTACTGTCCATATACTGTGTATATTGGCAATATTTGTTTTTTTTACTGAAACAGTATTACTCCACTGCCACACTATCAAATTAAAATTTTCACAGCTTTTCAAAGCCATGCATGATTGGTACGATCCTTATCAAAATGACAGAATCTCACAGTTCATTCAAAAAAATATCCATGTTAGCTAGCATGTGATACAGACAAGACTTTAGTGATACAGACTAGTTAAAAGCAAATAGTTAGCTAACATTTGAAAGAATTATTGAAGAATTCAAACAAACAAAACATTTCACAAATGTGAGATGTAACATTTTTAAGTTAGCTTTAGTGATTAGCTGAATGCCAATAGCTATCCAACATGTGAAAGCTTAGGACTTAGCTAAGGCTATCTAACTACAAATACAGGATTATTGAACATAGAGGAAAAAGAAAATGTTTTTTGTTTGGAATGTAGCGAGAAAGAATCAAACGTACATGAAGAGAAGTATATCTATAAGCCAACCTTTATTACTGTACATTGCAATGTTTCTTTTTTTTTTTCGTATCTGGTTCTATTATAAGATCTTTCTCTAGCACTAAAGTTTTGTTTGTCCTTCACAGGGACATTGCAGCAAGAAACTGCTTACTCACCTGTAAAGGTCCAGGAAGAGTGGCCAAAATCGGAGACTTTGGCATGGCCAGAGACATCTACAGGTATGCTGACCAGCACTAAATGCCTTCTAGAAATCCAGGACCTTGATATTATAGAAGTCTATCTATTGAGTTATAGTGTTAACTTTTGAACCATAGTTTACTTTATGACCTTGTTTTTGTCAACTCGTTCTTTCTTTTTTGGCATCACGATTTAATTTTACGGGTAGTTCAATTGCAAGGTGGTCAATAAATTTGCGACAATGTGGTAAATTATCTGCTTTGGGACAATGACCCTTGTTAAAGGGTATAGATAGGGTATAGGATATTATTCATCGATAGATAGATAGATAGATAGATAGATAGATAGATAGATAGATAGATAGATAGATAGATAGATAGATAGAATCAGTGTAAATTTTGTATGATTTTGCAAAATGCTATAAATCCATCTCCCACCTGTTACAATATGTAGATCAGCCTGTAAATATGCAGTTTTATGTCAATAATATGTTGGTTGAGTTTTAATATGTAATATAGAGAATTCATGCTTTGATTGTGTTTTCATGACTGGCAGCAAATTGGAACAAGAAAAAAGGGGTTTTCTTGTATATGAAAACTTCTAATAAGCTTCTAGTATAGTGAAGAAAATGAATAATTTTCCACAGGGAGTGAACATGTATACACAAAATAATGTACACAAAAATGTATTCCATGCAAACATTTATTTTAAGCTTAGTAAATTAAGTTACAAATAATTAACACAGAACATATTACAGTACTTTAAAATGATGAGGACACCGCAATTTGTCAAATTAATTTAGTAGACAATCAGTTTACATGGTGTATTTTTTTTTAAAAAGTTTAATTAATTTTGCACCATGCATATAAATGAATTGTGAGCAAATAAAAGAACTGCACATTTGTCATGCTCCCGGCCTGTACAATTAACATTGATCAGGTTTACATAAGAATTTAATATAAGGAAAAACACACTTACATACTTTCTTAGTCATGTGCAGTAGTGTTGTGTTGTGTGTAATGGTATGATTGTGTTAATCCCCAACAAAAGACCGTGCACTACATATTGTTTAATGCTGCCTTACTACTTTAGCATGATCTTAAATAGGAATAACATTATAGGTATGAATGCATTCAACACAATTTTGGAATTGGTCATTTTTAATAACAGATAATTCTGGTAATGAGGAGGTCTTTAGAGACAGGACATGCAGAGAATTTGAGCTGCTTGTGTGACTCCACTCTATGTAGCCACACAAGTGGGGCATCATATCATGTCCCAAAAATAGCCATTATTATTTTGGGTTATATTGCACCATTGGAATATTGGCAATGAAATATTTTATGACTCTCCTTACAGTCACTCACTAACAAGACCATTTCTTTTTTTCACCAACACTCTCTGCTTAAGGTTTGTTTTTCTCACTTTCCCTCCAACTTGTGACCTGATGGGCCGGGAGATGTTTGTGTGCTTTATAAAAAAAAAAAAACATGGAATTTCATGAGAAACATACACTGGTAGTTAAAAGAAATGAATGAATAAATAAATAATTGAATAAATAACATGTGAAAGCACCATCATAAAAATGCAGTTGCTTAATGATGATGTAGAATCCAAGTATTTAACAGGTTGAAAAAAAAACCTTCTTTATCTATTTAATTCTCAGTCTGACCATTCATTAAATGCAAAAAAGCACATCAACAGATTCATTATTATTATTATTAATAATACTAATAATAATACTAATAATAATAATAATGAAACAAAACCTCTGGGAAATCAAATGTATTTTTAATAGGAACTCACGAAGGTTACCAGAAAACTTTAAATGAGAGTGACTTAACGTACAGTATAACTAGTAGAAAAAAATCAATGTAATTTTTCACTCCTTATGTAATATCAAATAAATTTTTTTCATGCAATTTAAGGACAGGAAGGTTAATTGTCGATGTGTTCTTCCTCGTGCTCTTTCTCTCTCTCTCTCCAGGGTGCAATTAATATTGCATTCAATGGATAAACATAATTCTCATTCGTAATTTGATGTAATCACACGTAATCATAAACTAATGAGGCTCACTTAAAAGTCAATTTGAACTACATTTCTTACTAACATATTCTCAGCACTCGTAACTGTAAGACTCTGTGTGCTTTGTTTTTGATCATTTATTTTAAATGTTTGTTACTTCACCCTCTGATGTTCAACGGGCAGCAGTTCGAAAAGATGCTTTCAGCTGGGAGAAAAAAATTGGGAAAAACTAAAGTATATTGTGATTGTATATATAATATAACTATTAAATACTCAAAATGTTTTATAACTGTTTTTATTTAATATTTAATATACTTTGGTGCTCAGGTAGTTGAGGCTCTGGTTTGCTGATCAGAGGGTTGGAGGTTTGAGCCCCGTCACTGCCGGGTTCCACTGTTGGGCCCCTTAGACAAGGCCCTCAACTGTCTGCCCATATACTGTATAATATTGAGCATTTTATTCTTAGTGCCGGTCCCAAGCCTGGAGCAATGGGTGGAAAGCAGATTTGGATCATTTGCATAATTTCCGAATGACCTGATGATTCCCTGAGAACAGGAAAAATGAATAAAAAGATTAATATTTGCATTTATATCCAATTAAATTTTATTTATGTAGCGGCATTAACAATGGTCATCATCGCAAAGCAGCTTTACAGAATCAAAAACAAATTAGGGAAATGACACACACACACTGTACCGCCAAAAGTATTTGCTTGCCTGACTTCACATGCATGTGACCTTGAGTAACATCCAATTCTTAATCCATAGGATTTAATATAATGGTGCCCCTCCCCCCCCTTTGCGGCTATACCAGCTTCAACTCTTCTGAGAAGGCTTTCCACAAGGTTTAGGATAGTGTTTATGGGAATTTTTGACCGATCTTCCAGAAGCATATTTGTGAGTTCAGACACTGATGTTGGAGAAGACCTGGCTCGCAGTCTCCGCCTCTAATTCATCCCAAAGGTCTTCTATAAGGTTGAGGTCAGGACTCTCTGCAAGCCAGTCAGGTTCTTCCACACCAGACTCGTTCATCCATGTCTTTATGGACTTTGCTTTGTGCACTGGAGCGCAGTCATGTTGGAACAGGAAGGGGCCGTCCCCAAATCGTTCCCATGAAGTTGGGAGACTGAAATTGTCCAAAATGTCTTGGTATGCTGAATCATTGAGAGATCCCTTCACTGGAAGTAAGGAGTCGAGCCCAACTCCTGAAAAAAAAAACAATCCCACACCAGTTGTAACATGTCTGACCTCACAAATGTGCTTGTGGAAGAATGGTCAAAAATGTCCATAAACACACTCCTAAACCTCGTGGAAAAGCCTTCATAGAAAAGTTAAAGCTGTTATAGATCATTTACTGTTATGCATCATATTAAACCCTATATTAAGGATCGGATGTTACTCAAGTTCATATGCATGTGAAGGAATGTGAGCGAATACTTTTAGCAATAAATATATATTCACACAATGCTGAACCTGTACATTCCAGGTTCTGAGCATAATGTGGCTTATTTTTGCTCATTATTTGACTCAACATTGTCATAACATAATGCTCTTTTATCAAAAATATTTCACTTCACTGTGGCATTATGTTAACTTGACATAAAAATTAAATAAAGCCATCCGTATATAAGTGGAAGCTTATTAGAATAAATGTTCATTTACAAGAAAAAGTTCAGCCCGGTGAGCACTGTCCTTGAACAAAGTGTTTTATATAACATATAACAGCTGTGACAATAGATCCATCAACTGCGCAAATGCCATGTTTATATTAATGCATTCATTTGATTACATTTATTTACAGGGACTTTGATAAAGGGCAGGTAATAAAAACTAAATAAGATAAAACAATGAAAAATATATATGTAAAAAGTATGTAACTGCTGATAATGTATACATAATTATAATTTATCATTTATTATGACTGTATATCATTAATAATGTGTAGCTGCTGTAATGTACTGTAGGTGTTAACAGGGACTAACTTAAAGAATACTATATAAATAATACTCTATAAAAACTCTTTCGTTGTAACTTTCGCTTCACAAAAATATACATCTCTTTTTTGCTGCTGCATGGTAACTCCTTTTAGTTCTTCCTATGACAGACTGGTTTCAATCAAACTTAATAATTCAAGATGCCCAATATTGTTATCTTTGATCTTTGAGAGGAACTGGAGGCAAACCCTGACAACTTCTACAGCAGCAGGCCTGACGCTGACTCAGTGAGCTGGTTTAAAGGGGGAAAAAAAAAGGAAAAAGCCTGCTGAGTGAGCGGAACTGGTGTTGTGCGGCCATAAAGCACTTTTAATTGCTGAATTAGATTTCTGCACCTACCTGCTAAACTTCAGGACCTGAGATCTTTGAAGCAAAAAACTCTCAAATTAGGTTTTAAAGATTCTTCTGTGCTTTAGAAACCAGTAGTTTTTATGTAACACTGTTTTGGGAATTGTGTTGCGAGAGACAAAGATAGCTTGGTTTAATACATTTGAAAAACCCTGGGGTGTTAGCTTATACTTTAGTTTTTTTTTTTTTTTTGCCACTAAACAAGCAGTCATTCATCATATTTCAGTCATTTGATCACTTACACAATTACAATTCTATATACAAGGGGTGTTTGAGATAAAGCGGGACTTTTTATTGAGCAGAATAACAGAACATCGTTCTGAGAATAAAAACTCCCTTTATTTCTCTATATTAGCCCCTGCTACACTAATGCACTTATCCCAGTGTTTCACTAGTGCTTGGATACCATCAAATAAAGAAAGTTCTCTCAGGATGCCGGAGCCATGTTTCAAGTCTGAAACGCCGACCTCCCAGGAACTCCTTTAATGGTGTTTTCAAGCATGTGGAAATGTCTTGGACTGAGGTCAGGACTGTATGGGGGACGTGGCAATAACTCCCAGCCGAGTTCCTGTAATGTGCAAGCAGTGTTGGTGAATGGTTGTGTGTACAGTTCCAGTTCCAGGGCCACACGTTATCCATCGATTTTCAAGGGTCAGACGTTCTACTAACTGAATGTTAATGGGAACTACTGCAGTGTTATCTGATTACCTCCACCTTGGCTCAGAATAACTTAGGGTAGCATTTATTTGCATTGCATGAAAAGAAGAAGGTGCAAGAACATTTTAAGGTGTTCTAAGTATCATTTAAGGTATTGGTCGCTCAGTGGTAGGTCTCTTGCCTACTATGAGGAAGGTTAGGGTTCAATTTCCATTCAGTGCCCAAACCCCAGATGTTGGATGCAGTGCTGGTCCCAAGCCCGAATAAACTGGTAGGGTTACATCAGGAAGGG
Source organism: Clariallabes melas (assembly GCA_030014275.1). NCBI lineage: Eukaryota > Metazoa > Chordata > Actinopteri > Siluriformes > Clariidae > Clariallabes > Clariallabes melas. The sequence goes on along the minus strand of JAQMYI010000005.1, from coordinate 2,366,888 downwards.
CATCTGGTCAGAAATAGTCAAAGGGAAAAAAGGGGGAAATAATGGGTTCGAGAGAGATTCTCAGGTTAAACAAGCCACCAGAGTAAAGCTTTAATGCACGTTGGGAGTGTGACTGATTCAATCATTAATAATTAAGCTCGTCCGCCCTGGAGATGGGGGCAGGGTCATCTTGGAAGTGGCCACTTCCATCAGGATCGAAATGTTTTTTGTCATTTTATAAATGCAGGAGGTTAGAAGGAATTCATATTGGTTTGCAGGAAGGAAAACACCTAACAAAACAAGGGCAACAGCTTTAGACGTTATTCTTCACACACCTTCTATTCGGCATTCAGATAAGAAGGATAAAGCTAATCAAAGTAACATAGCAACACATTTTAGCTAGGATTGTCTTGCTTTTTGTCCTGGAATGCTCTCCCACGAGCGGGATTGCACAAAGATAATATATAGGTAAAGCCGCAGGAGCGTGATGTCTGCCAGTTGGTGTGGCTGCGAGTTATCTCAAAGGTCCACACATCGACTCCTGCGGCACACAGACATGATAAGGTTGCCCATGCTCTGATTTTTGTCAGGAGTGTAAATGTGTTTGTTTGGAACAGAGGAGGCAAAACGTCTCTGGCTCTCGGGTTCCTTTTCGTGGTAAACAACAGGTTTTACCTCCATTCTGTCCCAATGGCGCTCAAGGACACGCTAACAATCAGGCGCTTTCTGTGTACATTTCCCCAGAGTCTCGTTTTCCTCTTTTTTCCCTCCCTCTCTCTTTCTCCAGGTGAGTTGAGATACGTTATCACGAACATATCTGATACTGGAGCACATCTCAGATAAGAGCTGCTCAGAAAGAGGAAAAGTGACTGAGGCTCTCTCCGGCTCGCTCGTAGGAGCTACTTTCAATGCGGCTCGTCTAGTAGCATTATAAACGCGTGGAAATTGAATCGTAATCCACTTTGAATGCACACTTATCAGTGCGGATACGTGTGAGTCATTACAATAGCAAGCTTTCCATTCCCGAGTCACTCTTTTACATAAGCTGTTGGTTTGAAGAGTATGCTGGCATTTTGCTACATTAAGCTTTTTTACTAAAAAGACTAAAAGTATTAATGGCAACTTATCATTAATGCATGGATTAGAGGCATGAGGTGTAGTGGTTAGCTCTTTGGCCTCACGGCACCAGGGTCGAGGGTTCGGTTCCTGCCTCTGGTCCGTGTGTGTGTGTGTGTGTGTGTGGTGTTTGCATGTTCTCCCCGTGACTGGTGGGTTTCCTCCAGGTTCTCTGGTTTCCTCCCACAGTCCAAAGACATGCAGATTAGGTTAACTGCCGTTCCCAAATTGCCCGTAGTGTGCTTGTGTGTCCTGTGATGGATTGGCACCTTGTCCAGGGTGTACCCTACCGCCTGAATGAATGTATTTAATTACCATACCCAATAGTTATTTCATCTAACACTAAATTAAAAAAAAAAAATTTGTTTAAAATTATTAAGAAAAAAGTTTTATAGATTTATAGAAAGTTTTTATTCATTCTATTTATTTACATATACTTTGCTATACAATTGTGATATGGCGTAGAAACAAGGTCATTAACTACTATAACATAACCCCAGGGAACAGACCTCGTTTAGAATTCAGACTCATTATGTCACATTACAAAATAATGTCTTAACATGAACTCTGCAGCTTTAGAAAATAGGTTTAAATAAAAAGTGCATTAATTATTTAGATATTTAATAGAGTTGGGGTTTATTAAAGTTGTTAATGAAAAACGCTCAGAAGTTTAAGTCAGTATACTTGTGGTTCCAATACACATTATAATTCATTCATTTATATTCATTAGCAGAGGTTTTTATCTTGGTCAGGGTCAAATTGGATCGTGAATCTATCCTGGGAAAACAGGGAACGAGGTGGGAATATGCCGAAAACTAATGTCAGTCCATAACAGGGAACCTCATACACATTTACATACTGTATGCATTTACACCTCATGGCAATTTATCTTCACAAATTCATCTTCCGGCTTGTTTCTGGGAGGTGGGAGGAAACCCAGAGGAAGCTCACCTTTAAATATAAAGACAAAACAGCTACAAGAGCTCAGGATAGAACTGAATACCCTGAAGCTGTGAGGGAACAACATTACTGTCAATATACATTATACCATATTATATTATATTATATTACATTATATTATATGAAATAAAAGATGGATTTTAGTCAAGTGCAATTTAATTAAGCAGAATCACATGAGAGGGAGTGCTGTTGTACTGAATATCAGCACGGCTGTAATGCGGTGGTAGACAGTACTGACCTAATTTAACCCATGCTGCGACCAACAGTTAGTTTACTGTAATTAACAATTGTAAAACACCTGTGATGCTGAGTGATACATACTGTATAGTTAAAGTCCCAGTGCTGTTATGCTGCATATCATCACTCTTGGAAGGCCTCTCATTCAATCAGATAACTTTGTCACGATTTACTATTGCATAATAAGGATTTAATGAGAAGGCCTCTTTTGTGAAGGTCTACTTGATTCATATTTTCCCATATTTTCTTACGGTCTTGGTGATATACATGTGCATGTTTCCATGACTACAGTAATAAAGTATTTTTTTTTATTCCCAGTGTTTTATTCTCTCTCTTTCTCTGTCTCTTCTACATTTCTCTTGCTTTTGTCTGTAATCTTACAGTAGAGTTAATCAGTCACTGTGCTGCTCTGCTTGGCTGCTATGGGCATAGGAGCCTGTATATGGATGAAAAATCTAGTGTGTACTGTATATGTGTCTCTACAGAGCCAGTTACTACAGAAAAGGAGGCCGTGCCATGCTGCCTGTTAAATGGATGCCTCCAGAGGCCTTCATGGAAGGAATATTTACCTCCAAAACTGATACATGGTGAAAAAATTGTGTCTTCTAAAAATATTTTCAGTCTGTATTTTTGCCTGTCATTTATATATTCACACTTGTTGTTGTTCCTTATTACACGGCTCAGGTCTTTTGGAGTGCTGTTGTGGGAAATCTTCTCGATGGGATATATGCCATACCCCAGCCGCAGTAATCAGGAGGTTCTGGATTTTGTCACTAATGGAGGCAGGATGGATCCTCCAAAGAACTGCCCAGGACCAGTGTGAGTGGCTTTATATCTACCAACTATATACGTATAAGGTCTATTTTATGGCACCGTTAAGCCTTTATTTGTCACATATACATTACTGCTTAGTGAAATTCTTTCTTTGCATATCCCAGCGTTACTGGGGTCAGTGCACAGGGTCAGCCATGATACAGATAGGATTAAGGGTCTTGCTTAAGGACCAAACAATGGGAACCTGGTGGACTTAAAACTTAAGACCAATAATGAACAAACTAGAGGTGAACATGGCAAGGAAAAACCTCCTGAGAAGTCATGAGGAAAAATCTATGTGAGAAACCAGCGATAAAAGTGTCTTTTCAAAATCAAACCCATTCTACAGTTGTAAGTTGTAAAGTCTAGCAAATGTTCAAGGTATGACTTGGACATAAACTGTACTTGGTAAGTGAAAATATTTAGGGTATTCTTGTGGGACCAAGCACAACAGCAGAGAAAGCCATTACACCACACTTCTTGAAAACACCCCATTCAGTCCTTTAGTCTGCTCCCATAGATCCTCTCATTTGTATATGATTCTAACTTAATCATCTGATTCAAAATGAATAATACAAAGTCTCACCCAACATAACACAAAGCTACCGAGGCTTGTTTAGAATCATCTGATCAGATTTATGTTGCATGTTGAAATTAATCAACCTTCAAATGACACTTTCACTCTTTCACTGTGCAATGGGGGTGGGGGTGGGGGTGGGGGGGGGTGAAACCCAAATGAAAATTGTAATTAGCTGTGTAAAAAAAAAAAGAGGCTCGATTAAATCAAATCTCAGTTGTGTATGTTTCACTCAAGTTTGGCTCTTAGCTATCGAAAGGCAATCACCCACACAGTAAATAGCCTGGCTTGGTAAGGGAGAAAATCCAGTAATGAGGAAACAAAACACATTTTAATGAGTCAACTTTCTTTGCGTGTTTGTGCATGTGTGTGTTTAACAGCTATCGGATAATGACGCAGAGCTGGCAACACCAACCTGAAGACAGGCCAAACTTCTCCACTATCCTAGAGCGGATTGACTATTGTTTGCAGGTGAAGTAGTGATTCTTATGAGGTTTCTCAACCACCAAATTCACAATCTGTATTGCTAATACACCTGGAGAACAATTTGGTGAATAATTTAATGTAAATTATTTATATACTCAGTATTTTGATAAAGTACTTAAAGTACTTGCTACAATGATAACTAGACCTTAAAACCACACAGAGTCATCAATATATGGAAATATTTTAAACTAATAATTTCTTAATTTCTTATTGGAAACCAATGCATCAGCCAGTGCACCTACCAGTGCCTTGGAATGATAGACGAGCAAAAATCTCAGCTTTCTAACTTTATGTTAAGTAACACTATGTGAAAGTTGGTAATTGTCCGGTTTGTGATATCTTTCAATTACTCAGGATCCAGATGTAGTAAATGTACCTTTACCTGTCGAATATGGCCCGATGCCTGAGGAGGAAGAGCGGGTACCCATGCGTCCAGAGGACCCTGCTGCACCCTCTTTACTAGCCACCCCCCAGGGCACAGAGGAAGCGTCATCTTCTATAGCTGTGACCCGCTCAGAGGAGGCCAAGAGAGCTGCTGAGGCTCTCCTGATGAATGCCCGCCCCTCTGACAACAAACCTGTACCCGGTGCTGCCTCCCAGCTCCACTCCCATCCACCAGTGTCCTCAGCAACTGCTCTGCCGGCCTGCAGTAAGGCCTCCTCTGTTGCCCCTGCTCCTCAGGATGGTGGCCATGTCAACCTGGGTTTTGCTCAGGCTTCTACAGGTGAGAAGGATAACCGTAATGGAAAGCCAACCAACTTGTGGAACCCTACGTATGGTTCGTGGTTTCTACAGCAGCAGCAGCAGAAGAGGCAGCAGGCCCAGAGGCAGGCAGCAAGTCAAGGCCATGAGCTCTCTGGCCGGACTGGGAGTATGGCTGAGGCTCTGGGTCTGCAGCATCAGCACAAGCAACAGCAGATACAGATCCAGCAGCAGCAGCAGAAAATGCAGCTCCAGCAGCAACAGCAAAAACTTCAACAACAACAACAGATCCAGATCCAACAGCAGCAGCAGAAGATCCAGCAGCAGCAAAAAATCCAACAACAGCAGCAAATTCAGATCCAGCAACAGCAGCAGGGTCAGTGCCGGCCACTTTTACCCCCTCCTCCCCAAACTGCCCCTGCCCCTCTGTTGCTGGATTCAGCAGCCCTGCCCCCTGTACCACTCTACAGACTGCGCAGATTCCCTTGTGGCAACATTGGGTATGGCTACCAGGAGCAGGGTCTGCCTTTGGAGTCAATGTCTGGATCCCAGAACGCCATGCCACCCCCTGCCATCGCCAACCAGCAGAGACCCATCTCACTTGGCCGGACTGGCACTTCTGAGGACAGCCGCCCCCTGCTGGTGACAATGGGAACAGTTCAGGACTCCAGACTCCCCAAGATGGAAGGGCACAATGCCACAGTGCTTTAACCCTTCACTATCTCCTCGCTCCCAGACTCTTTTATTCAGTGCCCGCTTGAAACACTGTGCCATCCGTCTGTGCCCACCACAGCTAATGACCACCATGCATTCCCCTCCCCTCTCCATGCTTTTCAGCTAGACCAACATTTACTCCTCACTATCAGCGACTTTTGGAATGAGACTGACTGTTTTAATATCTAAATCTTTAAGAAGTCATTAGATGGAGGGAGCACTGGGAGTTTTGTAGAGGTTACAGATTTAGAGCTGGAGTGGCTCATAAGAACTTTACATGCGAAATGCCCTCACACCATTTCTCACATTCACAGGGAAAAAAAAAACAAGTTTGTTGATGTTTGCTTGCCTGCTTGTTTATTTATTCATTTGTTAATTTATTATTTCAAAGCTTTGTAAATTATTAATGGGTGTGCTTCATAAGCAAACCGCTCCACATGCATCATTTTGTTCACTCTTGAATTTGGTTGGCTTTTAAACAGCAGTTATCATCCGAGTTGAAATTTTATGAATTTAACGAACTGTTAATGGTTTCTGTTAAGCAAATTGGTTGATGTTATAGGCGGCTGACATCTATTAGCAGGAAGGTAATCAGTTGCCTTGGTATTTGAAAAGGGGCTAAGTGGCCTGGGAAAATGTCATGTCTGTGAATAATTTTACTGTTGTATGAACACTGCAAGGAATTATGTGACTCTTGTGAAAGAGGTGTAAATTTCTGTATTTAACTCAAAAAGGAATTGAGGTACTGATCTCTCTCATTCCATCTATTTTCAGTTAACCTGTGGCTTCTAAAAGAAGCTTTTGTGTATATAAGAGCTGTATCCATCTTTGCAGAAAATTTAATTATTGCTCTTTGGTCTCTTTGTTTCAGTTCAATTGAATTCAATAAATAAATGGTTAATTTTAAAAATATTTAACAGGGCCATACATCATTTAATACTAATGTTTTCTACTAACATTTAGATTTGTTGTCGCACCCTTATTCATTCATTCATTCATTGATCTTCTATACCGCTTCATCCTCTATTCAGGGTCGCGGGGGCCTGGAGCCTATCCCAGGAAGCTTAGGGCACGAGGC
>JAQMYI010000005.1:2283156-2293712 GCA_030014275.1 Clariallabes melas | reverse complement strand
TTCATATTTTCACTTTGTCTGAAATAACAGCGCTGAAGTGGTATAAGTGAATTTTAACACGCTGGAGTCGTTTTAAGGCAAAACTTCATCTTTATCTGATCTACTTTTTCCATTTCTCATCTGTGATTCTCTCTCCGAACTTAGTGTAAACAAGGCATAAGATACTTTTCTCTAATATCATAGAAAGTAGTAGTACTAATAGTAGTAGTAAAATAATTTTAATAATAATTGTAATAATAATTTTAAATTGACTGATAGCAGCTGGTGTCATGTCAACATTTTGCAGTTAAACTTTTAAATCAGTAAATGTTCTTCTCTTCTTTTTTTGGCAATATTATTTAAAGATTTACAACCTCCTATTTAAACAATTTTTATAAATAAAATGCACATTTTAATCTAAAAAGAAAAATTGTATATATGATTTTTCATGCATTAAATAAAATTACAAACTTTTTTATACTTAGAAAAAAATATTACAAAAATATTATGACTTCCTTCTTTGTAGTAATAAGTTAGACAGAGCGTTCTGCTGTACAGAAAGACTAAAGTTAATTGAGAGCAAAATATTCAACTACTTAAGTTAAAAAAAAAAAAATGCAAGTTTGTAAGTAAAAATAAATAAAAGGACATCTATTTTTGTGGTCTGTTTGCAAAACTAAACATCATGACACATACAGTATTGTGTATCACTGAAATGCCTTATTAATTCATAAAAACCTCAAAATTTTAATTTCAATGGTGCGAGCGTTTTAAAGTAGGCTGCATGTCCATGAATGACGGCTCGGGACACGCTGCAGTCATGAACATTAATGAACATTAAGTGAGTGGAAGAGACGCATCTGTCTGTGTGAACTGTATGTACAATCATTCATAAACACCACTTGCACGTTATAGGAACTCGGCTGGGAGTCATCACATCCCTCTGGCCTTCCTCCAAGCCATTTACATACACTGCGGCATTCGGACGACGGACATATCCAGAGCGGCTTACGTTTTTATCTTATTAATCATCAGAGCACTTCAGAGGCCCTTCTCAAGGGTCCAACAGTAGCAACTTGGTGATGGTGGGACCATCCGACTGGTGCGAGTAGGGCACGTGCACATACGCCTGAGCCACTGAGCTACCCCTGTCCTATGGTTGAGCCTTTAACGTTCGAGTTCCTCAACGGTCAGGGTTCTACCTTGATGGCAAACTTTTCAAACACTAGACCCCCACTGTAGGTATTCCAACTTTTCACTAAATAGAAATGTTCTGTTATTCTGCACAATCGAAACACCCTTCATACACTTCACTGTGTTAAGCTTTTCAACTTGTGTGCGGTCAGACACCTGCTGAAACAGGAAACACAAAGGTTTTTTTGTTTGTTTTTTTTTTTTAAGCACTAGCTTTACTCTTTCTGCTTCTGCACTTCTACTTGAACATTCTGTTGGATGAATTAAATCAAGTTCTGTTGATAATCTGACTAATAATTAATTTTGTCCTAGAGGTATATAAACTTCTGGAATTAATAAATAAAGCAATCTGAAATAATAATACAACTATGATATTTTATAGAACAGTTAAGATTACCATTTTTTAAAGTCCTGAGATACTAAATAAAACAACAAAATCCCAAACAGTACAGTACACTGCAGACGCCTGCTGAAAACGTCTATGCTACATGTATAAGACGGACTTCAGGGGAAACTGAGAGCAGACTTGCTGACCGTTTTGTCTAGCAGGGGAAAGAGATGAGATTTTAACAGCAATGGACATAAAAATAATTGCACGTCTAGTTTATTGTTAAGGATCCACTGAAGTAGAGACACGTAAGGAGGAAAAAAAAAAAGAAAGAGATTTACTCTCAGAACTTTGGAATGAATGTCATGTTTTGACAACCTCTACTACATTAATTATTTATTGTATAAACTGGACTAACTTACAGCTTCCAAAGCACTTTGCTTGCAATATTTGGAACTTTTATAAACGATTTGCTGTGATGGTGATCCTGATGCAGCCCGAAAACAAAGTTTCTGTCACCACAATTTATAGATTATTACAGTGCTTATTTTTATTTATTAAAGAACAACTGTTACATTCAATATAGTGTTATTTCCACTTGCATCATCACTTATGTTACAGCAGCTATAATGTAAATCGTTATGCACCAGAATTTATTATTATTTTTTTTTAAATGTGTACAGCTTTTCATTTTACCAGGAAAGGTTTGTCCTAAAGACTTCCAAGTTCAGAAGTGGCTTAAATATCTTAGCTTAAAAGGTTAATAGTAATCTGATCATTCTGTAAGGTTGAGTATATTACCCCTTGTTTACACTAAGTTCGAGTTCCTCGAAGGTCAGAGAGTGAATCACAGATGAGAAATGGAAAAAGTAGATCGGATAAAGATGAAGTTTTGTTGGTGATCACTGGCGCTTGTACTTTACCTGAATGGTGACTGTGGGTGGAAACTGGAGAAGATGGAGGAGACCCTCCGAGCACCAGGAGAACATGCCAACTCCATGCACACAGTAAATATATACATGGTGGTGTAGTGGTTAGCACTGTTGCCCTCCAGGTTCGATATGTATATTTTATAATATTCCGCTAGCATTTTTAACGTTTTGTTAATTGTTGTTTTCTCAAAGGTGAAATTATGCCGATTATTTTCCAATTAGATTTGGCGCAATACCAAAATGCTTTCTTTCGATAATGATACGATCATGAATGTTCAATATGTGCTGATATCTTCACTTTGAGCCAGACGAACTAGATATCCGTGGTTTTAAAAAAAAATGTAAAAAAAAAAAAAAATGGATGAGAAAAGTCCCGGTGATAAATGTGTTATAGTAGCGGCGCATTCGATCCTGGACTCCATCCATCTAATTCTGCCTTCTCCAGAATGATTAGATACATCATAATCTAAAATTCATGTCATGTTGTCAGGTTATTTTCAAAAAACCGGAGCTGTGTCTTCGGGAGGAAGAACAGAGTGTAATATAGTGTGAATCATAAAATGAGCCGAGTTTTATTTCTAGATGTTTGCAAAAATAGCAATAAAAAAAGGGTTTTAAGCAGCACAATAAGTTTCCATGCGTAATGCCTCATTTAAATGCCTCATTAATAATCATTAATATAATACATTTTGTAAAAAGTAAATAAATCCTGTATCCGTGCAGTATTTTTACGCAGCAGATCGTACGCAGTTGCCCAGGTCATCCACTTTTTCTACGCTCCCTAACTAACTCTGTTACTATAAAGCCCCGCCGGCTTTCACTAGGAGAACAATTTCATGTTTTGTCCTTCTTGTGGTTAATTGTTTAAGAAATAGAAGAGGGGATCTGAAATGTGCGGTGCATGTTTAAAACATCACGCAGCACATGCATTGAGGTACCGCTGTGTTTAGGACCTCGTCTGTTGTTATTGTTGTTTTTTTACGTGATATCTGAAATATTTCCATATTTCACTTCGGGTCACTTCATTAATGCAGCCCTTTCCTGAAATCTAGGATTTAAATAAAACAGAAAAAGGCCTGCGCTCTCTACTGTTGCTCACGATCCTTTAAGAGCTTCCAGCATCAAAATTTGTCAGTTTCTTTCTGACACGTGCAACATTATTTCCAGTTACATTTTTTTAACCCTACTTGTTTTAATATACGGACATGACCGTCTGCGCAACGAGCTCAGGTGCTTATCAGACAGCACAGATAGCAGAGCGACAGGTGGATGTCAAGGTAGGAAACAAACAGTTTCGGCTTAAGAACTGAAATTTTGCAAAAAAATTGCCTCGGCATATAAAGCATTTTCATACCAGCGAACGAACTCACCGGCGTAAAAAGTTGCGCGTACGTCCAGGAACCGTTTAAAACTTCTTTGCATCAGTGGAAAGTCAAGCAAAGTCAGTTTAGGTATTTTTTACGTTTTTTTTCTGCATTTTGTGCAAGATTTAGTTTTAGATAGCACCACGTGTCCCAAGAACGTTAGCAAGAAGGAAAGGGAGCCGCTTTCATTTTGGCCGGTTCCAAAAGAAATCAAAAATTAAGGTTAAGTGAAGTTTAATGTCTATTTATCTCATATTTTACTTCATTTGCATGTCTTTCTGTAAATGTTTTGATTGTCTTTATATGCAAAAATATGATTATAGTGTTGGAAATTGGTAAAATTGGTAATATTTCTGTGTGGCTGGAACGGATTACCTGCATTTATATTATTTCCTATGGGACAATGTGTTTCACAATACGGAATTTCACCTTAAGATCTCGTCTCCGGGACGGATTAAATTCGCATACTGAGGTCTCGCTGTATCGTTAATCTGCCGGTGCGCTGTCCCCAAAAGTGTTGTAAAGAACAGCTGTAGCTTGATAAAAAAATCAATATTATCCAAAGAGTGAAGTTTCTACCATTATCTGGTCTCACGTCATGTGTTGAATAAAAATCCACACGGGTAAACTCAGTCAGCGCTTCATTGTTATTCGGCTTGGCGGTAATATCATGGAGATGACGATATCTGTGGCGGGCATGAATGTTTTGATTGTGGATCATGTGACTGCACGAGCTTTGTAATCGTTTTATTCTTAGTCTGTTTATGTGGAGAATTTGCAATTCAAGTCCCTGTGTAAGCTGTAACTACGAGGGGCGTTCAAGCCAAACCAGGACTTTTGATGAAATTTCTGGTGAATGAAGGTGTTTGACTTCACCTGAAACTTGAAAATCTTGCCGAAGAGACGCGTCTGTCTGTAAGAACTGTACACACAATCATTCACCAACACCACTTGCACGTTACAGGAACTCGGCTGGGAGTTATTGCCACATCCCCCGTACAGTCCTAACCTGGCTCCAAGACATTTCCGCATGTTTGGGCCAACATTAAAGGAGTTCCTGGGAGGCCGGCGTTTCAGACGTGAATCAGACAGGCGGCCCGATCGCGGCTCCGACAGCATTGAGAAAACTTTCTACCTTGGTGCATTAGTGTAGGGAGTTTTCACTCTCAGAGCAAAGTTTGACTTTGAATTCCCCTTGTATGGCAAGTACATTAATAACTGCATTAATAACCATAACTTAGATCAAACTAATCACAAACAAACCACAACAAATATAAATTGTATACAAGTTGTAATTAATCCGAGTGGTAAGATGTACTGTACGTTATGCAGCTCCAAGCATGACATGACTATTAAAACCTCTGCTGATGGATTATGATCGTCAATCACAAAGAAGATTAGAAAATGCTGCGTTTTCCATAAGGGTAAACAATATCAATAATTACCATTCAGAAAGTGTGGAAGCTGCTGTTTGAGCGGTTCAGGACTTCTAGCTGTAATGCGATGTGAGTGTAAAATGAGTCTAGGAAAAAGAAATGAGCATGGCTAATTTAACTTCACGCCCCTGGGAGCCGGCTGGAAGAGAGAAATAAAGGCCAGTCATGCGTGTGTGCGTGTGCGTGTGTGTGTGTGTGCAAATGAAGCTACTTTCTAAAAATACCTTTCATGCAATCAGTTCTATAAAAAAAATAAAAATAAAAAATAAAAACTTTTAATATAATAAATATAAAAAAAATAAAATAAAAAGTAGACAAATTCAGCAAGCTTTAAATATAAATCCCGCCATGAGTCCGTACATTAACACGAGTCTGGAGTCTGGAACACACTGCTACACAGGCAGAACCCCATTAATTCAGGTACAATTACACTTAGACAATCAATATGTTAAGTTCTCTGGACCCAGTACATGCTGTTAAACATGGTGTACATTTAATCTGTACAGTACATGGTGTACAATAAATCCTGCAGAAGTAAATCCACTAATTGTTCTCTCCTTATAACTTACATTACTCATCTCTTTAATGTGTTGAGCTGCCAGATTATATTTGGCACGCATAACAAATCACATGACCAAGAAGCCTCACTTGGCCAAGATAAAATGAGATTAAACTCTAATTTCATTAATATAAAATGTTAACCCAGATAGCAGGTCATACTTTAGATTCAATGCTTAAGAGAAAAGAACAGCACGAGGGTGAGTCAAAAATGATCCGCACCCCGGTGATATTAAACCTGCTGTTGTCTGCACTTCTCAACGCTTTCAGACGCCCCACTTGTGATTTGCATGAAAGAAGAGCAGCGTGCAGTGATATGCTTTTTTTGTTTTTCATGGTCTGAGTGTGTACCTGGTGCAAACAAAATGTGGAGCGATACTCTAAGGAAGGTAAAAGTTTCTTGAAGAGAATCATCACTGGTGACGAGACACAGATTCATCGCTACGAGCCTGAGAGTAAACGGCAGAGTACGGAACGGAGACATCCTCAATCACACACACAGAGATTAAAGAGGTTCAAAGGTCGACAATCGACAGTGCTCGTTACAGTGAGATGCTTATTGAAGAACCGAAGCCGAAACTCCGGATTAAACATAGAGGACCGCTATCCGAGCGCGTCGCGATCTTACGTGACGATGCATGTCCGCACACTTCCGCCCACACCGTCGACACTTTGCAAAAACTTTGTTTTGATGTGTTAAAGCAAACATCCTCCCTATAGTCCTCATCTCGCTCCTCGCTGACTTTCACCTGTTCGGTCCCCTGAAAGCAGAAATACGAGGACGAAGATTCACTTCTGATGAAGAACTGAAGACAGCGATGCAACATTCATGGTTCGCAGCTCAGCCTAAAACATTTTTAATGAGGGAATACAAAATCTTGTTGACAGACGGACAAAGTGTATTGAAAAGGAAGGATTTTTTATATTTGTCTAAAATTTACTTTTAAAAAAAACCTACACTCAGAGTGCGGATAATTTTTGACTCACCCTTTGCTGTGCACAGCGTTGGCAACTATTTTCGATGGAAAGTAGCTAGATCTCTCTAAATCCGCTAATTTGCATATTGATTAGGTCACCATGTCATTGTTGTATTTAGTATAATTATTGATATAAGTAATTTATTCTATTTATTATTATTAATTTATATTTTACCAAGTTATATTAGAGATTGTGATATTTTTTTAAACATTAGCCAGGAAATAATTTCATCACTATGAACAATTTTAGGCCGTTTACAATTCAGCACACACACACACGCACACACACACACACTGAGTGTATATTATACCTTCATGGCACAGTGTGCGTCCATGCCCTGGCTGTGCTGCCTGTCAAAATGAAACTCATACAAATAAACTATGTGCATATTTACAAAAGAACATTTTGGGGGTACTGTACTGTATATGCCAGTTGAGAGGTTTTATTGGCGTGTAAATCTGTGTTTGTGTGAACGGTTATGTGCTCGGTACATTTTCATAACTAATAGAGTGACTGATTTGGTGATTTGGTAGAAAGCTAAAACAGTCATTAAATAGCATGAATAAAAACCAAAAACGAGCTCCCAGTGATTGCTCGTGGGAATCTCTTGGGTAGGCGTGCACATGCGTAGCACATTTATGTATCTCAAAGTCTTCTATAGTGAGATTAGCTAAAATCCATCCAGAAAGTTGCCAGCTTTGTCATTAGTCGCTTTTATGAAAGAAAAAATAAAAAGTCACTAAAAAGGTCTTAAAGCCGCTACAGTAAATCTAGTGAGAAAGTCGAAAGTTGGCACAACTTCTTGTGCAAATATCATGTAATAAATGAGGTTTAAGTCTTGTGTTTTGGTTCTGTTTTATACCCCATACCCCGGCCCATAGAGAGCCACTACAGATATCGGTCATGACATCACTATTAACCACCAAGAGGCAACCTCCTGTTCTGAAAAATGAGACCAATGCAGAAGTGCCAGAATGTACAGTTCCTCGACTGACCACTAGGAGCTGGCCCCAAACGTGAGTCGATCTCCATAGAGCCACAAGTTAAAATGTTCAACTTTATAACAGAATTAAACGTTTGCAGCCTGGTACAAAAGAAACATCCTTTTGGTCAACATGACAACTGTATGATTGTGTTAACCCATGAATTTATGAATATTTAGGGGCTTGGATGATTTGACTGACATTGCAGTTGTCACAGAGATACACTATATTGCCAAAAGTATTCGCTCGCCTGCCTTCACATGCATCTGAACTTGGGATACATCCAATTCTTAACGCGCAGTCACGTTACAAACGGTGTGGGGTTATTTTTCAGGAGGTTGGGCTCGGCTTCTTACTTCCAGTGAAAGGAACTCTTAATGTTTCAGCATACAAAGACGTTTTGGACAATTTCATGTTCCCAACTGTATGGGAACAGTTTGAGGATGGCCCGTTCCTGTTCCAACATGACTGCGCACCAGTGCACAAAGCAACGTCCATAAAGACGTGGATGAGCGAGTTTGGTGTGGAAGAACTTGACTTGAGTCCTGACCTCAACCTGATAGAAGACCTTTGGGATGAATTAGAGCGGAGACTGCGAGCCAGGCCTTCTCTGACCTGAACCTAATGGAAAGCCTTCCCAGAAGAGTTGAAGCTGTTCGAGCTCCAATGGGTGGGCCAACATAACCCTATGGATTAAGAATTGAATATTATTCAATAAAGGCAGGCGAGCAAATACTTTTGGCAATATACTGTAGTGTATCTGTCTGCTGCATTGGAATCATTGGAGTTTACCTTCCCACAAGAAATGTAGGAGTTGACATGGAAAAAAAAGGTGTGGGGTAACGATGGTGGAGTTTATTCAGGGGTCAGGGATAGTTCAGTGGTTAAGCTGTTGGACTACTAATCGGAAGGTTGTAGGTTTAAACCCCAGCACCACCAAGTTGCCTCTGTTGGACCCCTTGAGCAAGGCCATTAACTCTCACCTGCTCTGATGTACAGTATAATGAGATAATAATATACAGTAAGTCGCTCTGGACAAGGGTGTCTTGCCAAGGGCCGTAAAATTTAAATGTATTCAAATGCAAAATAAAGTTTAAAATATAAATTAACCTTGGCCACTTTAGCATTTTATCGAAGCACAAGCTAGCTTGTGATTACTGACATGAGTAGACGTGTTCCAACACCAACAGCCATTTATGGAGTAACAAGGGTTTAGGTTGAAGTCAGCTCCTGTCAAGATGATGATGATGATGATGATCAGAGCACCCACAGCTGAACTTCAAAACCACTCTTCAGAAACCGTATGGGTGACTTACAGAGGGTTTTGTCCCGAGCTTATACAGTCTCTGCTAAGCACTCTTGATAACTCTGATGTACTAAACCCTACCGAGAGCTCAGGTTTGATTTTAGCATTCTTATGAGTTAGTGTATGATGTCTGCGCATCATCATGCACGCCTTTACTCTCTTTTTATTTCCTTCTTGATTTATGTAAATATGCTCACTTACAAAATTTAAGTTAAACATTTAAGTTAAGAGATTTCTAATCATTCTCCGTTCACCTTGACGCAAACTGATGTCACATATTTCAAGAAAGAAATATTTCGAGACACGTTGAGAGACTCTTTTGTTCTATTTAACGTGATTAAGTACTGTAGAAGTACATTAGACATAGTCAAGGTGAGACCATAATGAAACAGTCTTCATTAATTTGATTGATATCCAGATACAAAAACCTTCAACTAGCGCTTCTTATCACTCACGATTGCTGCTGTTTACTTTTAAACACTCGCCTGCTTTCTCATTCATAAACATATACGGAAAAACCCCACTAAAGCATCACTAGTCCCTATAAATAATAAATGTTTTTTGCAGCCTTTTTATTTGTAATAATGCGTACCTTGAATGCGGGATTAGCTCCGAGCTCCAGCAGGCAGCGGACGGCAGAGGTGCAGAGGTTAGCGGCGGCGATGTGCAGGGAAGTGCCGAAGTCAAAATCGCTGCAGGTGGCATCCACTTCTGAAATAACGTAAACACTGAAACGTTACCTCGTTGAGAATCTGCTCGTCAGGGAAATCTGGTCGCTCGGTGATACTCGCTCACCTCCCGGCTGTGACGCTTGCAACACCACGCGGATGAGGTGCGGGACGTCGAAGTAGGCGGCGTAATGAAGGGCGCTCATGTTGGTCCAGCGACTGCGCAGTGACGGGTCTGCTCCTAGAGATAAGAGCTTGCGGGCAAAACTCGCTGCACTCTCCGCGTCTCCTGAAAGACATACGGAATGAGATTCACCACTCTTTAAATTCCTCATGTTGAGTTCACTAGCAATGAAGATGACATTATAGCAATAGAATTGTCAGTTTTACCTCTAAATAACTAGTATGATCTATGTAGCATTTTTACTAAACCGTCATCAAGGCCTTCTCTGACCTGAACCTTATAGAAAGCCTTCCCATTAGAGTTGAAGCTGTGAGCTGCAAAGTGTGGGACAACATATTAAACCCAATGGATTAAGAATTTAATATTATTCAATAAAGGCAGGCAAGCGAATACTTTTGGCAATATAGTGTAGAAGGCTTTCCATAAGGTTCAGGTCACAGAAGGCCTGGATGACGGTTTAGTAAAAATTAATAGTTAAATTTAAAAAATGTGACCTTTAAAGTATGACCTTGAAACACTTCAAGTTTCAATCTTAGTGCTACTGTCATACACACACACACACACACACCCAGAGGTGGAAAGTAATGAATTACATTTACTCGCGTTACTGTAATTGAGTAGATTTTTTGTGTACTTCTACTTTTTA
>JAQMYI010000005.1:2246504-2269604 GCA_030014275.1 Clariallabes melas | reverse complement strand
CACAGCTCCTCTCTCGGCACCCTGTCGTACGCTTTCTCTAAATCTACAAAGACACAATGCAACTCTTTATTACCTTCACTGTACTTCTCCATCAGCATCCTCAAAGCAAATACTGCATCTGATGTACTCTTCCTAGGCATGAAACCATATATCGTTCTCTCTATCTTATTTTCTCATAATCATTTCATTTCTCATTTCATTTTTTTTGTCCATCTGACTTTCCTCTCATCTTTCTTTCTTTCATCCTCATGATTTTTTTTGCCTCGTTGTTACATTTCTTCCTTTCTTCCTTTGTCTCTCATTTCTCACCTTTCTTTTTCTCCTTTTTTCTTCATCTGACTTTCTCATCATCTTTGTTAATTGTCATCTGACTTCCCCATTCCATCTTTCTTTCTTTCTTTCTTAATTTGTTCATTTCTTCATTTCTTTGCTTACTGTAGCTCTCATTTTCTCAGTATCTTTCTTTCATTTTTTCCTATATAACTTTCTCATCATCTTTCTTTCGTTCTTTGTCCATATAACAATTCCTACACAATCGCTCTTTCTTTCTTTCTTTCTTTCTTTCTTTCTTTCTTTCTTTCTTTCTTTCTTTCTTTCGGTCCATCCGAACTTATCATCTTTCTTTTAACTTTGTCCATCTTCATCCCTCCTTCAACCCTGTCATCATCTTTTCTCCTACCTTCTATCCTTTTCCTTCCTTAATGTCTTTCTTCCGTCTGTCTCTCAGATCCTTCATTTCCCTATTTCCCCTGTTTCCAACACACTGACTGAAAGCCCTGCCTGTTCCCTTGCTGTGTAATAAACCCCACGCCTTGACAGGTGGCACCACAACCAGCTAATTGATGTTATTCACTTTGCTCTAATTCCATCCGTACTCGATTCTCAGCCGATTCTCACACACACACACACACACACACACACACAGTCACACACAGTGATTCACAGCAGCATTTCTTGCTAATTTACTATCCTAATCTCATTTTAGATTATTGCTTTTAAACAGACAGTAGCTGTATTTCCTGATCCAGAGCCAGAATTCCCCGAATGCTGCATATTTTAGTGTTTGTGCTCTAACACACCTGACTCAGCTCGTAAACTGTGTAGTAATAACAACTTTATGAGCTGAGTCAGGTTTGTAACAATAAGGGAGAACACTAAAATACACAGTGGGAGTCCGAGAGACTGGACCGAGCAAACGCTGAACCGACGCCGTCAACTACACGGATTTAACAGTCGTGTGTCCAATAATAAAAACCACTTGTTAGTGAGACTCATCAGAAAAAAGGGCTTCAGTTTGCTAGGGACATAAAGACTGGACTTTGGAGCGATGGGAAAAGGTCATGTGACCGTGCATGAAGCAATGCAATCATCACGCATAGCGTCCACTGTACGGTGTTATGATCTTCCGTTCCTGCCATCATACATTCTTTCCCCTCTTTTCCTTCTTTCCCCATTCCTTCCTTCTTTCCCCTCTTTCTCCTTCCTACCTTGCCATCTTTCTCCGTGTTTCCCCTTTCTCTTTCTCCTTCCTTATTTCCTCCTTTCTTAACATCCTCCCTTCCTCCCCCTCCTTCTCCTTTCTTCCTTTATTCCTTCACCTTTCTCCTTCTTTCCCCTCCTTCCTTCCTTTTTTCCTGCTTCATTCCTTCCTCCTGTCTTTTTCCTTCCTTCCTTCCTTCCTTCCTTCCTGTTTCCCCTTTCTCTTCTTCCTTCCTTCTTTCCCATCTTTCTTCTTCCTTCCTTCCTTTTCCTTCCTTACTTTCTCCCTTCTACTCCTTCTCCTTTCTTCCTTCAGCTTTCTCCTTCTTTCCCCTCCTTCCTTCCTTTTTTCCTGCTTCATTCCTTATTCCTGTCTTTTTCCTTCCTTCCTTCCTTCCTTCCTTCATCCCTGTTTCCCCTTTCTCTTCTTCCTTCCTTCTTTCCCATCTTTCTCCTTCCTTACTTCCTCCTTTCTTAACATCCTCCCTTCCTACCTACCTTTCTCCCCCTCCTTCTCCTTTCTTCCTTTCTTCCTTCACCTTTCTCCTTCTTTCCCCTCCTTCCTTCCTTTTTTCCTGCTTCATTCCTTCCTCCTGTCTTTTCCCTTCCTTCCTTCCTTTCTCCCTGTTTCCCCTTTCTCTTCTTCCTTCCTTCTTTCCCATCTTTCTTCTTCCTTACTTCCTCCTTTCCTAACATCCTCCCTTCCTACCTACCTTCCTTTGTTCCTCTCTTTTTCCTTCCTCACTTTCTCCATTCCCCTCCTTCTCCTTTCTTCCTTTATTCCTTCACCTTTCTCCTTCTTTCCCCTCCTTCCTTTCTTTTTTCCTGCTTCATTCCTTCTTCCTGTCTTTTTCCTTCCTTCCTTCCTTCCTTCCTTCCTTCCTTCCTATCTAACTGACTTCCTCGCATCACTTTTCTAAATGTGTTCTATGACCTTGTTAGTAATTATTTTATACTCAGCACCTCCAGGAGGCAGAGGTTAGATAAACTGTCTCGGCACTCACGTCACTCTTATAAAGGATTCTTCTCCATATGATTATTGAACTAGTAAGGGTACTAAGTCTTATTTAAAAAAAAAAAACTTTCTCCAGTTTTTGTTCCTTGATAAAAAAAATATCCATTATATAACCATATTATTAATAATTATTTTGTTCTGAAATCATAACAAAAGTCTTTGATGTAACCTCCAACACAGACTCTATTAGAACAGGTTATGAAGCTCTCAGTCTCCTTTGAGATAAGAGCTGGTGAGCTTTGAGCGATTCTGATCAAACCAGCGTTACACTCCCATGAGGAATCCCATCTCCGGCTCACACCTTCTATATATATATATTTTTTCTCCAGCTGAAACCCGCTGGACAAGAAAACCCCTGTGTGCTTTATCTCTCACGGCACCTGCACCGGCATTAAGGACAGAGTCACGGCGGACACGCCCGCTAAATGCGACTCTGAAGACGCGTTACCACACACGTATGATATCACACACTCGCGCACACTCACACACAGCCCCCAGAGATTGTCTTTAATGATCGAAGAAGTGCTAATGAGAAATCGGCTTTCTGCTAACCACGCTCCAGAGCTTCTGATTGAGTTTTATCAATTCCTCCACATTAGCCGTATCCTCTAGAGAAGACTGGGAACCAAGCATGAACAAAATACCCTACGCAACATCAATTCTTCCTTACACACACACGCACATATACCCTTACACTCGCACACACACACTAATTACCACTCCTGCAGATTTTAGCTGCGAAGCCGACTTATTATATTATATTACATTACACTCAAATGACTAATGAAGATTTGCTCATCGCTTTCAATTGGCAGCCCGTTTGATTGTTAATTTGTGCTCGCCGTTATTGTGTCAAAATACAAAGCAAGGCAAGAAGCACAATAAAACCCAAATTCAAAGACAGGAAACTCGCCTGGCAGTTCGAATTAGCTTTAACGCCGATTAAAGCCGGGAGAGAAATAGATCAGGCTTTTGAAGTTTTTGTGAAAGAGAGAGAGAGAGAGAAAAGGCAGCTCAAAGAAAAAGCCAAGAAGAAGACTGGTCAAAAATAAAAGAACTAAAAAGATAGTTTTATCAAGGATGTGTCTTTGTGGGTTTAATTCTTCACCTTGGCTAATGTAGAATAGAGTAAGGAGTAAGAGTAAGCAGTAGCTCATTTACACAGAGACTGAAATGGCATGTTTGGAAAAGGAGTGAAACAGAGTGAGACCTGTGTTAACTTGGGACCTTTCCATCCATCCATCCATTCATCCATCCATCTAGCAACCTCTGTCGAATAACTAGGGATCGTGGAGGCCATTGTATTTATTCCAATTTTATGATTATGGTAGGACCGCCGGTCAACAATCACATGCACATTCTCACACAGCGTGCAATTTGGAAACGCCAATTAGCCTAATCATCATGTGCTTGGACTGTGAGAGGAAACCGGAGTACCTGGAGGAAAGACACCAAGTGTGGGGAGAACATGCTCACACACACCCCAAGGCGGGAACCGAACCCGGACCCTGAGGGTGCAAGCCGTCAGTGCTAACCGCTAAGCCACCTTGGGGCCTTTAAATAAGCAAATACAGACTTTCCTGCTAAAATAAATAAATACCTAAAGCAGCATGATCTGACCTGCTGTCTGTACCTGGCAGACATGGTTCAGCTGCTAGGCCAACTTTGACAGCTGCTAGGAAAAGAATAAAAATGTTTCTGCCAATGGTACATCATAATCAAGTGATAAAGAAACTGGAGAGGATCTAAAGTCTACCAGTTTGACCATTTTTTAAAATACAAACCCAGGATACTACCCCTCCTTGCCAGAAGAGGTCATGAGCTCCAGAATTCAAACACAACCTCCTGAGTCTCTGGTGTATAAACATGAACGAAGCCTGGCCAAGCATTATGTTTTTGAAAGTCTGATTCTTGATGCTGTTTGATCTCGTGCCTGTTTTCTCAGCTCGGTGTATGGATCCTACCTCTTTCTCATATCACAGTCTGATGTTACAGTCATATCACTAGTTAGCCTTGAGGCTTCTTTCGAAAACATCTTGCATGACCATACTGTATAGATTGGATTATTCGGCATTTATAAAGATTCTTAAACCTGCTTTCAGACCACTAATATTGTTTTGTTGGCCTCGTGTCAAACTGTTAGATGCTAGTGGGCATTCCTACTGTAACTTGTTAGCCTGATTCCAGTTTCTATGGTTTCCCGATACCAAGCTACAGACCTATGTTAAAGAATTTTTCTGATCCAAATCAAATGTCTTATTGTTGAAAAGAAAAAGAGAGAGAGTCTGAAAAAAAGTTTTCTTCATTCTTGGTAATTAATATCACATTGATTCACTTGTAACTTGTATAACTCAACAGATCAGTTATGTCTTTCAGACCCCACCCTCTTTGTACTTTTAAGGTAGCTCCACCCACTGTAGATCAAATGTTCATTTAGACTTATCCAGAGCGACTTACATTTTTTATTTCCTTATACATCTGAGCAGTTGAGGGTTAAAGGTGTTGCTCAAGGGCCCAACAAGGACAACTGTGGGATTTGAACCTGGGACCTTCCAAACCATAGTCCAATGCCTTAACCATTGAGCTAAACCTACGTCTATGAATGATGATCCCGGCTGAGGTGGCTCGGAGCCCAATGCAGTTGTTCCCTTGAACATTCAGCGAGTGGAATGCCTAATTTTAAGAGGATATGGATGGGTAACTTGTCACCAACTTTCAGAAGACGCATTTCCGTCTGTGGGAGCTGTACACACAATCATTCGCCAACATTGCTTGCATGTTACAGGAACTCATCTGGGAGTTATTACCAGATCTCCTGTACAGTCCTGACCTCGCTCCAGGCCATTTCTACAGTTTGGGCCATTAATGGATTTCCTGGGAGGCCAGTGTTTCAGATGTGAAGCAGACAATCCGATCATGGCTCCGGTGTACTGAGAAAACGTTCTACCCCGATGCTGTCCAAGCACTAGTGAAACACTGGGATAAGTGCATTAGTGTAGCAGGAGATTATATAGAGACATAAAGGGAGTTTTTACTCTCAGAACTGTGTTCTGTTATTCTGTCCCAGTTTCACATGAACGCCACTCATTTTCATGGATCATGGATGTTTATATTGTCCCAGCTGTTAAATAGATTTTTCCTCGTTTCTGTTATCAGCTTTATTTACTTGTTGTCTAACATTAAGAACAAAGAAACTGTTGTTAGTTAGACTCAGCTAAGTACTAATCTTTCAATTCCGTCCATCCATCCATCTAGGAACCTCTGTAGTCCAACGGTGACATTTATTCCTATTTTACGACCATGGTAGGACCTACATTGGGAATGCCAATTAGACTAATCCGCATGTCTTTGGACTATGGGTGGAAACCGGACTACCTGGAGGAAACCCACCAAGCATGGGGAGAACATGCAAACTCCCTGCACACAGAGCTCGAGGCAGGAATAGAACCTGGACCCTGGAGATGCAAGGTGACAGTGCTAATCACTAAGCCACTGTGTCACCAATCGTTCAATTGTTAGCTAGTTATGGGCATTCGGTTAGTTTTATCAGCTGTTGTAAATTATTATCATGTGACATTTGTGGTTCCCAGAGACTGGTGTTGCAGGGCACTCCTAGGGCCCAGTCCAAGCCTGGATAAAACTGAAAGGGTTGCGTCAGGAACAGGCACAATCTGGTAATGATCTGGCATAAAACCTGTTCCAAAATTCAAACGTGCGGATTGGACGATCTGCTGCAGTAACCAGCTGAAAAAACAACAACAGCAACAACATTATGCTGTTGAACATTTAAGTAAACAGGAATAAAGCTGTTGTTACTGTAATTAGACTTCGCTATTTCCTAATCTCTCACATGTTAGTGATCGATAAGGATTCAATATTTTTTGTCCTACAGAGGGCCATATCAGAAATATGGCACAGCATTAGGGGCCAAACACTTGTACTTACTAAATGTCATGTTTTCTGTGTAAAAATAAGTAAGATATCATGTATCAGTCATTTCTTCTTTAAAAAAATCTGGTTACTCAGCTTACTGCACCAAAAATGTGTGAGTCATTAAACTTGCTGTAAACCTGTTTTGCCAACTTACCCTTCAAGGAAATTAATTTATTGAGCAAAAACATGCAGAATCTGGATATCTTTAGAGCTACATCTTCCCTGTACTAGTTGTTCAAAACTGAAGCACAGATTACATCTGCAGGCTTTCAGATACCCATCTTCATTTAAATGACTGTGCCTGAACAAGTGCACAAGTCAACACTGTAACAGAAATGCACTAGGCAGAACTACATTTTCTAAACCGAATCATTTGAGTATGTTTGGAGAAGCATAGATAACATCTGCAGACTGGTACTTCTTAGTCGCCGTGCTTTCACAGGTGCTCGAGCCAGCACATAAGCTTTCCGTGACAATTACCCAACTCAGTGGGAGGAATGAAGCCGCTAAAGAGCTTCAGTGCCTTGAAGTCAGCGTTTGCTCATTTTATCTGTATAAGATGATCTCTACTTCGACTTGTTGAATTTAATCACTAAGAAAGATTGTCAACTCATTTATGGAAAGTTTTGAGAGATGAATAGGATCTCGGCAATGGTGCACACATGGACTTTTCTCCCATTACATTTAAGCAGCACATCAACAGCATGTTATTTTCCAATGCTTTGAAATGTTCCAAAAATAAATCCTAATAATTCTTTTTTTTTTAAACTCAGCATGAAGTACCTGCAGCATGGAATTATACCTCCTGCAGTGAGCAATACTGGAAGGTGAGTCGATATGTTGCTCTGCACTTGACGACTGAAAAGCTTTATAATTAGGCTGTACATCTTATGTGCTAAACGACCTTTGCCATGTAATTTAAAGTTTAGCTTATTCATGAAGTCAGTCACATCAAAAGCAATTGCCAAAGCAATCAACCAGTTATTATTGCTCAGTTCTGGGATATCCATTCCTTTCTCACAAAACTTCTGCATCTGGGTTTTCACTTCCCACGCTCTTCTCAGCACTTTACCCAAGCTGAAACCTTGGTGATAAGGCAGGTTGTGTTCCAAGTCATGTTCTTCCAATAATACAGCTGGCTGTGGTTTAATGGCCAGCACGTTTAATTGCACGCTGTAAATTAATCAAAAGCAAGCAAGTGTTGTGCAGAAGCAAATGTTATTCCTTCACAACACGCATTACAACGTTTATCCATGGCCAAGGCGTAGCGGGTGAAAACTGCTTTTCAGGTGATGCTCAAGATTTCTTGTCTTTTTTCGACAGTTTGATTTTTTTTTTAAAACGCCCTCTTCTCATCTGAGCAGATTATTACACCAGTGTCCAAAAAAAAAAAAAACCCTCCGTGATGAAATCTCTCTCTGAGAACGGCTTGCTGTTTCTAGCAATTTTGTGAGCGGTCACATAACGAGCTTTGACAAATCTTTCATTTGTTGTTTGCAGCTTTTTATCCTGTCTGAGCCATGGTGGTTTTTTTTTTTTTTTTTTTGGAGCTTTTTGTTAGCAGTTGTTCAGATGTCTGTGAATTCTCTTTAATGTGACAGATTCTTGTACTTTTCAGAAACCTTTCTCACACGCAGTTGACTCAAATTGTTATCTTTAAGACTGACAATTTCTTACCTGCAAATTAATGCACACTGCTTTTTTGTCTACTTCAGTGAAGAAATTTTTAGAAATTCACATTCACAATGTCCTGCATTCATCAATCACCCTTTTTTTTTTTTTTTTGCTAGGTGCATGGCGCTAACATCCTAGCTAATGTGTCTTCTTGCAAAATGTTCAGTTGGTTTTGACCTCACAGGCCAGAGAGAGAGAGAGAGAGAGAGACTTGTTAACAAACTGCATTGCAAAACTTTAACATTTTACCTATCAGTTTAGTTTTATCTTTTGCTGTTGGTCTTTCGGTTCGGTCCAGTCCGCACATACAAGCTTGGCACAGGTTTTAAGCTGGATGTCCTTCCTGATGCAACCCTTCCATTATATCCGGGCTTGGGATTGGGCACTGGTTGGGAATTGAACCCGGGTCTTCCACATGGCAGGCGAAACACCTACCACTGAGCCACCAGTGCCCTTTATCTTTATGTCCTGGTTATAAACATACAGTAGATAAACATCGTATCACTTCCTCTTTATCTCCAGAGACAAAATGAAACACCTGGATGTAACTAAGCAAATAGTTAAGATTCTTCTATTGTATAATTACTGCAGTGATGAATATGGTTCAGTTAAGTTATTTAACCCGAACTGAACCAGTGAGGAGCTTCTCACTTCTTAAACCATCATGTCAGAAGACATACTGTAACCTGTGGTCACGGCAAAGATGTTACTCTGTTTCAGAAGAGTCAAATTATTGTCCTGCATCAAGCAACGAAAACAACTAAGGAGATTGCGGAAAATACTAAAACGGGTTTTAAAACTGTAAAACGCATTATTATTAAAACCTGAAAGGATAGTGGTGACGCATCATCTTCGAGGAAAAAATGTGGGGGAAAAAACATCCTCCATAAGAGTGACAGGAGATCCCTTAAAGGATTAGTAAAATCAAATTGTAAAAAAAAAAAAAGAAAAAAAAAAAGCAAGATGAACTCACAGCTACAGTATGTGTTTCAGTATTATATAGTATTGTATATAGTATATTTTCATTGCTAAGATTGTTTTTCTTTGAAGATCTTTTATTTAGACTATACCATTCCCCAAACTGTACTGCATACTGCATGTGTAAAATTCACATATATGTACTGTTCACTGAAGCTGAGAGCATGGTTCATTTGACAATAATTCTTACCCAGGCAAAAGAAAGTCCCCCAAACAACCCCCAACCCACCCCACCAAATGTATAGCAACCCACAAAACTGGTTTCTGTCAAGGAAGTATAATATTTCATTACGGCAAGCGTGGCCTCTCATTCTTTCATGTCTGTACAGGTGACGGTGTTGTAATGCACATGATATGTTTCTCTCTCTCTCTCTCTCTCTCTCTCTCTCTCTCTCTCTTTTTGGTATCAGATGAAAATGAGTAGGGTTACTAAATTTCACAACTAGTTCATTCTTGTTGTCACCTCTTGTGTTGGATGTAGCCTGTAAAGTCATCTGGTGTAACATGTGTCTTTGGATGTACGTAGCGTTTTTATGCGCGGTTTTATCAGTCAGTAAAGCCAGTGAAGGGCATGCATGCAATTATGAAATATATAAATGCGGCGCCTGGGCTTCAGGAGACGTACAGATAGGCATGCTCAGCTCCTGTTTTTCTAAAGTGGAGAATCTATATTCTCGAGGAACTCCAGATATATACAACTGCTCAGAGTGAGTTATTTCTGATGTCATTTTCTACTACTTCACTACTAAATGTTAATCGTAAAAATATTAGAAAATTTTAATGATTTCATATTATTATAACATTATAAATGGTAGACTGTGTTTAATGGTAAAGTTTGTATTATGTGTACAGATTTTTTTAACTTCTTAACTTTTTTTTTCTTCCCCAGATTTAATCTTGTATCATTTGTACGAATGCTTGCTGTCATCTACACCATTGAAACCATCAATAACTCCAGTTTCCTCCCTGGGGTACAACTTGGTTATCATATCTGTGACACTTGCAGTCATGCGTCGAAAGCCATACAGTCCACAGAGCACCTGCTGGAATTTAATAACACTTGTCCTGGGCAGTGTGAGCTTCAACAAAACCCCAAAGTAAAGGCGATTATTGGAGCACGATACTCGGAGGTGTCGATCAGTGTGGCGCGTTTTCTGAGCCTCTACATGGTGCCGCAGGTGAGATTTGATGAATAAAATACGATAGAGTAAGGAGTTATAGGTAATAAGCAGCAATAGGAAGGTGTGAAGCTGGTACCATTCTGAAGATTTTTTTTTTTTTTATAACAGTGATTGTGTTTGTTTTTTAAATTAAAGATGTGATAATTTGATCTGTTCATAGCTTGTTGTAGAATTGCAATAAAACAAGTTACAGTAAGTTCCTATTATTACTTGCATTATAACTGCTATAAGCATTTCCTCACCTCTTTCTTTAAGATAATTAGACAAAAAAGCAAAAGTTTTTGAAGAAGTATTTTTTTTTTTCGCTTTTATTTTTGATAGAAGTAACTACACCTAATTAAAAAAAAAACATCATGTTAGAACTAATGAATTCATGTAATCTATGGTTTGTTATGTTATTGCAACGGATATCTATAGATTATTGCATGCAAATACAGATCTTCACTGCTGTGTCATAAAAATTCCGTATGGGAAGAACATTCTGTCAGTTCACCTAATCTAGAAAGTTCAACTAGCAATTTAATGATTTGCAGTCGCAAATGTGCATTACCAGTCAAAAGTTTGGACACAACTTCTAATTCTGTGGTCTTTTCTGATTTTTATTTTCTCTCTACACTGTAAAACGATGCTGAATGCCAAAATACACAATAAATCTCCTTTGAACAGTTGATATTGAGATGTATATCTGCTACTTCTGCTCTATAAACCTTCATAACGGCTCTAATCTGAGGTGCTGGTTGAGGTTAATTGGTGATTTCTGAGGCTGGTGACTCTACATGAACTTCTCCTCTGCAGCAGAGGTCAGTTTTGGTCTTGCTTTCCTGGGAAGGTCTTCATGAGAGACAGTTTCATCATGGAGCTTGATGGGTTTTACAAACACACTGTACTGTTCTTGTAAGAACCGTTCCAGAACAGCTGACCTTCATGTATTAAAATAACAACTGACGTTTGTTGTTACTTAATGACCTAATTCCATATGTCTTATTTCATAGTTTTGAAATCTCCAGTATTGTTCTAGACTGTAGAAAAATAAATCCAAAGTTGTGTCCAAACTTCAGATTCACAAATTAGGTCTGGAGACAAAAACATATCGAAATATCCATTAAAATTTCTATGTAAAAACATTTTTTTTTGATGTATTAATTATACTGAATATGTACAGGATACAGTACAAGCAATCTTGAAATGGTGGAGAATAAATGTTTTGTTAATAGGCTTGTTAATATCAGTTAATAGATTCACTCAGAGTAAACTTTACTGTAGCTCTGTTACAGTTCTAGAATTAAGAATAGAATTAAGTGGGCCTTAATCACTAAACTCTAATTCCATTTTTGTTGTTTGTTTGTAACCAGATCAGTGCAAGTTCGTCTGCAGAAGAGCTGAGTGACCGTCTGCGCTATCCTTCCTTCCTCCGCACCATACCCAGTGATGTCTACCAGATGAAAGCCTTGGCCAAACTCATGTCCCATTTCAAATGGGATTGGGTTGGTCTTGTTCACGGCGATGACGATTATGGCAAAAGCGCTCTGCAAGGCTTCCTGGAAAATGCTGAAAATGAGAATGTTTGTACTGCCTTTATAGAAACATTGCCTTACTACCTAGATTATAAGAACATTGATGTCATGATCCAAAAAGTGGTCCAAACCATCCAAAACTCCACAGCACAAGTCGTGTTAGTCATCTTAAGAGAAGAGCTAGTGCACAAACTCTTCATCGAGGTGATCAGACAGAACATATCACGCACTTGGATAGCCAGCGACGCCTGGTCGGTGTCGTATAATGTCAGTCACATGAACGGCATCAACAACATCGGAGATGTATTTGGTTTCAGTTTTATTTCAGGCCCTAACCCTGGATTTGAAGAGTATCTGCAAAATCTCGCAATCACCCCGGGTACTGAGAATGTATTCATAGAAAAATACCGAAAGTTTGGAAACGACAAAGACTTCTTAACAAAAGTAGTGGATATCACCCAGGCTTATGCTGACCGATTGGCCGTGCTCTCGATTGCTCATTCCCTGAAGAAGATTTTAAAATGTAACCAAACTGCCTGTCCAGGGAACAAAGACTTCCCCCCATATGAGGTAACCTTTACATGGCAGAGGGTTTTATTTCCATGTATGATTCATATAATATCATCCAATTTTGTATAAATTAAATGGTTTAGTCATGGTGCTGTTAATTACTTTTTTCAGCTCCTCAATGAACTAAAGCAGGTCACGTTTACTCTGGACAATCAAACATTTTACTTCAATGCGTCTGGAGATTTTGTCAACGGTTATGATCTGATGAACTGGGTTCAGAATAAGTCTAATGGACACAGACACATTAAAGTTGTTGGGGGATATAAGTTGGAGAAGGAACAAATTAATATTGATGAAGATATCCAATGGTATAATTCAAAGTCAAATAAGGTGAGTGTTCTATGGTAATCTAGATCAGTCTTGGTATACTGGTGCATTATATTATTATTATTTTTATTTTTTTGCATCAAATCCTTGTTTTATTTATGAATTTATTTCAGATACCAATTTCAATATGCTCCGATGCCTGCCCTTCTGGCAAAGCAAAAAAACTTTTGAAGCCATCCTGCTGTCATGAGTGCATAGACTGTTTAGAGGGCACTTACTCCAATAATTCAAGTGAGTATTACAATCTTCATTAGTATTATAAGGGAAAATAATGAAACATGTTTATACAATGGTCATGTCTACATGTATAGGGACATTTAAAAAAAAAAAAATGATAGCATAGCCTTCTTTTTCAATCCTCTCTTCACAGCCCAAGAAAAGTCTCAGTCCTGTCTAAACAATTTAAACACGCTATTATTATTATTATTATTATTATTATTATTATTGTGTTTTTTTATTGAATTTTTTCTTTTTCAATGACACAGAATAATTGTTTATATTAACGGCCAAAATGCAGAACAAAACGAAATCAAAATATTAAAAAATGTCTGCATACATGTGTATAGAACCAGAGATTTAATGTAATTCTCCAAACATGTACCAAATTATAATCTACTCAATAAATCAATAAATTCTTTAAATAATTCCAGATCTTCAAAATTGTCTTCCGTGCCAAAATGGGACATGGTCGCTAAAAGGATGGACACACTGTAGAGAAAAGAAAGAAGTCTACTGGACCTGGGATGGACCACGAGCCATCGTTTTTCTAGTGTTTGACGTGGGAGCATTTCTCCTTTTATTTATGAATCTGATTATCTACTTGGTGTTTCGTGAGAGTCCCGTTATCAAACAGGCTGGAGGCTCCATTTATCTTCTCATCATGGTGGGATTAGCATTAAGCAATATCAGTCTCATAATCTTCTTCGGCAAACCCAATGTCCACAAGTGTAGGGTACGCCAGGTCCTGTACGGCTTGGGCTTTTCCCTTACCGTCTCATGTATCCTGGTAAAAGCCTTGCGTACATTTGTAGCATTCCTCCCTCGACACCGGCAACACAGTGTCAAGAAATTCTACAAGCCTCCCATTATTATTGGCTCTGGTATCTTCATTCAGGTCCTCATTTGCATCTTTTGGCTAATTTTTGATTCTCCTTCGGTGGAGTTCCTGACATCTAATGACAGCATGGAGATCACAGTGCAGTGTGTAGAAGGCTCTGGCATGGGATTTGGCTTCATGCTTTGTTACATCGCCCTGCTCGCACTCGTCTGTTTTATTCTGGCATTTAAAGGTCGAAAAGTTCCGCAGCGCTTCAATGAGACCGGCCACATTATCCTCAGCATGCTGATATACCTGTTTGTATGGGCGTGCTTCACTCCAATATACGTTGCGAAGTTCGTAGAGCGCTACTCCATTCAGGCTGCAGCTATCTTGGTTTCGACATATGGAATCATCTTTTGTCACTTCGCCCCCAAGTGGTACATGGCCCTTTGCAAAAAGAAGGATGAGGTCACTCAGGAGGCCTATATCGCACGAGCGTGCAACACCAGACCCTCGGTCGTCTCTATTCTTTCTAATTCTTCATGGTTCGGGTTGATAAGTTCCGAAACTGGACTCTCAACTTCACAGACCAGCATGAACTCAAATGATTCTGGAATTTGCTTCACAATTAACACAAATAAATCCAACCCTCAGCAGATCATACGAAAAAGGTTGCGCAGAAGGTCTGTTTAAATGATGAGAAAAGAACTCTGCACCTAGAAGTATTATTATTGTTGCAGTATACAGTATAAGTATTCTGCATCCATGAAACGTTTACATATTACATATTTACAATGCTGTTGTAGCACTGAGCAATAAAATAGTTGTTTTATATATGTATATATAAAATGGTCTGTACTCCTTTTAGTTAGTTTTTCTTTTTTGGAAGAAATGAGATGTCTCTTGTGTTGATTGTGTTATTTATTGATTTTCTTATTTGTAAATTATACAGAATGTTATATATACAAGATATTGCTTGGATACCCATTGTATAAATTTATTTTCCTTGATTTTTTTTTTCATTATCATAAAAATGGAAAAAATGTTATCTGTCAATATTTGAAATGAAAAGTTTATTAACTTTATTTAAAAAATATGCTTTATGCATGTGTCTTTTTATGTATTTTTTTTTTATCCTAAATGTTAAATTAGAATTTTATATAAATCATTCTAGTCATATATACACAAATACTATGATGTGGTTTTACAGCAGCTTTTGTGTTGAATCACAGATTGTACAGAATAAACTGGTACAATAATAAAAAAAAAAAAGTACAATATTTGAAAAAAAAAAACCTTCTTGTAACACCCACCAATGTAATAACAACCCACTAACATAATATAAATATGCAGTGTTTAATGTAATATCCCACAAACATAATGCATTTTTCACAAACGTAACAATAAATAAACCACAAACGTAATACGATTCTGCAGCTTTTTAACGTAATAATCCCACAAACTGCTATTACATTTGTGGTTGGTTTTATACATTAAAAGCTGGAGATTTGTATTACGTTTGTGGTTTATTATGTTGTGGGCCATTTGATCAATTTATTTTCTCCCGGTACTTACTCTCTGTGCTTTAATGTTGCGAGAGATCTGCTCCCACTCCCCAAGATGATGTACATGTTATATAGGCGCAATGAAAGAGGAAGCAAAAGCAAATACATTCTCTTTCTTTAATCTGTTCAACTGCCACGAGCTCGAGTTTTTTTCCCACAGCTCATATTACACCAAGTTTGAGAGCAGCATTCAGGTTGGGTGAATAAAGGGTAATAAGCCTAGGAGTTGGGTTAAATATTTTAATTTTGCACTCAACTCTAAAACCAGTGGAAGAAAAAAAAAAAACATGTAAAAATACTCAGGATAGTATTTTGACATCGCAATATATTGCGATAAAACAGAGACGCTGGTTATGCCATAAAAAGCCAGCTGAGGAAAGAAGTCCTGATTATCTTAATGAGCTTAACATCTTGCAAGTGTGTGAGTTTCATCAGATTGAACATGACATGTGTGTTGGCTGAGCACTACAATCCAATCCTCTCTAATACCTTCATCTGCTTGTCCTTCTCAAGGTGCACAAGAAGCCTGCCTTACTGAAGCTGTCGAATATCTTTTCAAATAATATTCATACGTTTTTGTTTTTTTTAAGCGTAGAATGAACCTTTCGTCATTTGCTAGGACACATCCAGGCTGTCAAATGCAAATGTGTGTGCAATGGTTAACCATTTGACAATGACAAGTTCAGCTGTTGGGTAAGGCTTTAAACCTTCCTTATTTCAGATGCCGCATTTTGCCTTTTTATAATCCTGGATCTACAGATTTACAGTCTAAAACTGATAGCTTTGAGATGGGCTGTTCCCCATCAAAGGGAAATAACTTAAATGGAGCACAAGGACCATTCAGCAGAGGGACAACATTGCTGCCAGAGACTAAAAGAAACTTGGAGGATAGACAATCTGATAATAGAAGAAGTGTAAGCCCTGGTGGTGGTGGTGGTGGTGGTGGTGGTGAGATAAGTGGAGAAAAAATACTGGACATCAATACAATTTCTGTTCCCTTAGTCAAGAAACACCCTATAGGTGAACCAGAAGCAGCAACGATTACTTCAGAAAAGGAAAAAGAAAAGAAATATGAGAAACGTGGTGCAAGGAAGACAAAGAATCAGAAAAATGCCAAACCAAGCATAAAGAAAGATAAGGAGAGAATACCTGCGACTGAGAAGAAGGTGGACTTTCCAGAGGAACTTGTAAAAGCCCACCAAGCAGCATATGGATATCTTAATCCCAGTATCGATAAATATGAACTGCTATTGGGCTTATTAGATCATGCGGCACAGACTCACATTTCTATGCAACCCATGGCTGTGTTCATGGCTCTCCGCTACCAAGAGTTCAACCAAGGTCTAGAAGAAATTGTCAAAGAAGGAGAGAAGCTTTTAAAAGACCACGGGGGACATTTGGCTTGGCCACGCAATACGAAAAATGTACCTTCTCCCGGCAAACCCGTTCCCACCAAACCCCCACCAGATTTACTTCGGCAGCTACTTCAGTATACGGTCCAGAGGATGTGTCTTTTGGGACGATCAGTGAAAGGGATTGGGGACACAGCCCTTGAGGATGCAGTGGATTATTTTTCATCTATCTCTGAAGTCCTACAGGAAAAACTGAATGCAAAGCGTGCCGTTGAGGCTAGGCTAATGCAGCTGCTAACTAGAATTGAAGTTGCCTCATTACAAAGACCTGGACCAGAGGACTCAGCATTGTTTAGTGAAGACAGCGGTATTGGTGTAGAAAGTGAGTCAATGGCTGGATCAGACAGACAACGGCATCGCAGAGAAAGCTGTGAATCAAGCTGTGAATCCAGTCGCACAGTAATTTACAGTCCAGAAAACTCTACCCCTGTCCACCAAGGCTCTTCTTACCAAACATTCAGCTGCAGCAGCTCTGTAACCTCCATTAATTCCACTTGTACATTTACAGGTAAGGTATTCGTAGATACAGAATCTTTGCTTTGTTGCGCATCATTGGATGATGGTGATGGAGATGAAGAAGAAGACAGCAAGGAGGGCAAAAAGGAAAGATATTGTGAGGGTAAAATGAGGTTGCATTCAAGCTCTTCTCTGGCTGACTCTGGCCATCAAACACAATGCATGCAAACAAAGCGCATAGAAAATCCAAACAATGTAGAAATGACCATAAAAATGAAAGATGCTATTAGTGAAAGGATTAATTTCGTTTCATCTCAGCACCATGGAGAAAAAATAAAACATGGAATCTTAAAGACTAGTGACCGACAGTGGATGGAAGAGGGGGAGCAAAGGCGTCAAAGACCACAAACAGCTATGAATCAATCACCTAAGAAGAAAGCAGCAGTTACTAAACAGCGGCGTTCGAGATCAGCAGATTCTCTTCGTAGTAAAATGGATGACCCCACACTTCTTGAACTGGAAAGGACACAAAAAGAATTGAGTAAAAGGATGGAAAAAATGGTCAGGACAGGACAAAATCTAAATAAAGAAATTTCAAAGCAAAAAAAGCAAAAAGCTCAAACACATCCTTTACGTTCAACTTCATCAAACAGTAACAGGAAGGCACTCGGTGAAAAGATTGTTGCAGAAAAGAATCAGCCGGAAGAAAGGGGAAAAAAGAAAATCTATAAAACTACCAAAGGACCCATGAAGGGAACATCCCTTCTAAGTCCACCACCATCACCCCAACATCTGTGCCAAAGAGGAAATTCTGTCAAGAAACTGATTGACAGCTTCAGTCAGGGAATGCAGGAAAGCAAACAGTTTCATGAAAGGTCAAAAGGGCTTGGACCTCTTAAAGGAGTTAGGAAGTATGGGATTCCAGTCATTCCAGGTTTGGGAAATGAAGATACATTTTCATGCATTAAAAATGACAGCATGGACAATCAAAAGGAATGTATATCCTTGGAGAATCAAGATGATATTGATTTGGACAACCTACCACCACCTCCTCTGGAGGTCCTCATGGATAATTCTTTTGAAAATGTAGAAATGAGCAAAACACATGAAAAATTGAACAGTAGGGGACGGTCTACCATGCCAAAGACAACCAGCATGTCTCAAAGGCTCCGCACCGCCATGCAATCTGTTACAGTACTACCTAGCAAGGGAAGTGTGAGAAAAAGTTCTCACAGCTTATCGCCTGCGCGGAGTATTACCCTGCACCCCAGTGGGGTGGCTAAGCACAGCCAAGTTGCTCCGACATCTAATGCAGGTTTAAGGAATGAGGAGGCTGTCTCGCTTTATAAACAGGCTCGGAAAATTATCCACTTGCGGTATTCATCTAATTCTCCAATAGAGAAACCTGCTGTGAATAATGACAACTCGCTACTCACTCAAAGCAGTATAGAAAGCAATCAGATGGACAAAAAGATCCCTGAAACAGGGGCTTCCAGTTCAACAGCTGGAGAAAATAGTGAAAATCAGTCACTTGATGCTTCAACTGTATCCAGGACCCACATGTTACCTTCTACACCTGTACACAGGAGGTTGCCCAGTCCTCCTGTATTTAAAAGAACACCAATTGCTTCCAACGCATCCAGTCCATTAATACCTGTATCTCGCAAACTTCCCACTCCACCACTAGCCAGCCAACGGACACAAACTAATACCCCCACTAATCAAGACTCCAGGCCGAGCTGCATTTCTGGAGTTTCCTACCCTTTTAAGGCACCATCTCCCCCTGCCTCCCCGAAAGTGCAAACACGGTCTAGAGATAACAACAGTGAGGACTGTGTTTCAAGAGTATTCAGCAACGCTCACTCAGTCTTTTGTCCAGCCTCACCATCTTTATTTGAGGCACAACCAAACCGTGTGCCTAAACCCCCACAGGCATGGACCCCGTCTGGACGTAGCATACTACCTCGCCCCTGGGGTGAGCGCGCTCGGCTGTCTACAGCTGTCCAAGGACCAAAGCCTTTTGTTCGGCGTAGTCAGTCTGACAGAAGACCCAGTCTCAGCCTTCCACCTAGGGCACCAGTAGTGTCTATTGCACAGTCTTGCGGAAGTGAACCAGCAATCAACACCCAAGGGTGAGTTGTTATTATTACTACACATTGTCTTACAGTATGTGAGTCAATTTGCAAATTTGAATTTATTTTTAAAAAAGGTTGTGATCTAGCCCCCACTTAAATTATTAAATATTAATAAATAATTTATTATAAATAGATACATTTAATAATCATTAATACAATGTATCAAGAAAATATCAAGTTGTTACAAATAATAGGCTATATTAGTGATATGTTGCTGGAACTCTTGGCTCCATTTTGTAATCTAGATCGATGTTAATATCCATGCTTTGCTTTGTTGCTACAGGCTGGAAGATGCTCCAATCAGAGATACCGGGAACAAGCGTCTGGAGATCAGAGAAACAAATCGTTCTTCCTCCCACCCAGACCTGTGCATTGTGGGTCAGGCCTTACAGAGTGAATAGCAGACCCTGGATCAGAGCCAAGTAGGATTATGGATTAGCAACCTTAAATGGGATTAAATCTGTTTTCCACTGGGAAGACAAGACATATTGCTGAGAAACCATCTCTACTTTATGTGACTGCCTTTATTGCTCACATACATTTGTAAACAGTATTATAGATTCATGAAAACTTTACAACTAGCCTATGGACATTTTCTTGAGTTATTTTACAGTAGCATTATACAGAAAGTACTGTAGACGTGGCTTAGAATTGTGACCGGACAGAAAAAATATATATATTATAAAGATACGAAAATGTATTCTGTAAATGAGCAGCATCGAATAGCAGGTGAAGAAGGGAAGACCTTGTAATGAGATAGCCAAAGAAGCAGATGGTGGGTAGATATTCCTAATGGAAACTAGTTCAATGATTATGATTGTTAGTGTACCACAAGCCTCTGCATATACAGTACATGTGCCTTGAAACATTTTTTAAATATATGTAAGCTGTTCTTAACCCTTCATTGCAATGATGTTTGGCAATGCAGCACTCTAACACAAATTAATTGTAGTCTGACACTAAATTATATACTACATGATTGTCTTTTTTTGGTTTTACAATTACACAATAAAATTGCTCTCATATTATTTGATACGCAGTATGTTTGACAGAATTAACGTAGTTCATAGATACCTGTACACTGATATTTTTCACTAGGTTGTAGCACGCACTTTATGACTTTAGAACAAATGTTTTACATGAATGTGCTCATCAAAATTTGGAGTTCACTGTTTGAGAGAATATGTTCAAAAACATTGAAAAACAATGTGTAAATGATATAGGATGAGGATCACTTGCTGTTCCCAAATGATGCCAAATAATGGGTTGAATGAGTGTGTGAGCATGTGTGCCCTGCCATAAATGTCACCCTTTATACTGTATACAGTATATCAGTCAAAAGTTTGGACTGATAGTCCAAGTTTTGTTTAGTGATTTATTTTCTATATTCTAGAACAATACTGGAGATTTCAAACATACTGTATATGCCATTACATAATTTAAACACAACATGATGTGATGGGCAGCTGTTCTGGAACAGTTTTGTGTCAAGTGCATTTGCAAAACCCATCAAACTCCATGATGAAACTATCTCTCATGAAGACCTTCCCAGGAAATCAAGACCAAAACTGACCTCTGCTGCAGAGGAGACGTTCATTTAGAGTCACCAGCCTCAGAAATCACCAATTAACCTCAAACAGCACTTCAGATTAGAGCCGTTATGAAGGTTTTACAGATCATAATTAGCAGATACACATCTCAATATGAACTGTTCAAATTTATTGCATAAATTGGATGCCTTCAGGATTGTTTTATAATGTAGAAGGAAATAAAATCAGGAACCACCATGTAGTTAGAGGGCGACTCTAGCACACACAGAGTCAGCCAACAAAATGTATACACACTTCAGGAAAAGAAAAATAGTATGATATATATTATATTAATATTATATTAATAATATCATATTATTATTATTATTATTATTATTATTATTATTATTATATCAGAATAAAAGGGAAAAAGGGGGGAAATACGTTTAGTATTAATATATTTATATAAGCTTTTCTTTTCCTGAAGTGTGTATAAATTTTTTTTGGCTGGCTCTGTATATATAAACATTCAGTCTTCTGGGAAGGCTTTCCACTAGCTGTTACAGTGTGGCTCTGGGGATTGTGCTAAGAGCATTAGTGAGGTCAGGGACTGATGTCTGGCAAGAAGGACTGAAAATCCCAATATGGTTCAGTGGTGTTGAGGTCAGAGCATTCTACAAGCCATTCGAATTCTTACGCATCAAACTTCACAAACCATGTATTCATTAAACGTCCTTTGTGCACAATAGCATAGTCAAGTTGGAACAGGTTGGGCCCTTTAGTTTCAAATGATGGAAAATGTTGTACACTAGAGCAATTCATAAAACTGTGACATACTGTGACATACTGGTGCGATGGCCAGGTGTCCACATACTTTTTTCCTGTATAGAGTACATACTGTTCCAAGGTTCTTTTGTAAATTGAAATGAATCCCATTGAAAGGAATGTTAATAACGAGTTTCAGCACTAGATGTGTGAATTACATCAATAGATGGAATTCCCACAGTTTTGTAAGAGTTGAGGAAGTTCTTATGATTTATGATAACTGATGCATCTCTACAAATGAATGTCAAAAATGTAATCATGTTAGATTTAGACAAGCAGATAATGTCATAGTGAACATATTCATAATGTGGTCCGACGTGTTTTTATTCCTCATATATTCATGGCCACTATTTCCTGTTCCCGTTAACACTTATGCTTCCTGCAGATTAGTGCCACCTGTTCCGTGTTTTCCTCTTTACAAATTTGGTCACTTCTCCTATTGTTGTTAACATTCTCTCCATGTTATTGTGTTTTAGCGCCATAAGGAAACAAATATATGAGTAAATACCTACAGTGATGGCCAAAAGTATTAAGACAACATGTGCCATGTATTATAGTTCTCTCTGTGCACAAAACAGAGATTATGTCATTAATGAGTTCTCGCCGATCTGGCGGAAAGGTTGTGCTAATTAGAATCTGCTGGTTTAGTTGATGGATGGAACAAGTATGTGGAAAGACTTTTACTTTCTAAGTAAAAGGTTTCCACCTCTGCACAACACTGGGAAAAAAAACTCCATAGAACTTTCAAGTGAACTATGTACGTTCAGCCCATATACAGCAGAATTTGAAAAATACAAGGCCTGGATAATAATTATGCTCTGTTTCTTAGCAATTTTATTACATAATATTATTCTCTTTATCTTGACCTTAAAAAATAGAGAATGTCAGTAAAACTTTGAATTTTGCTTTTATCTCAATAATTTTCGCTACCACTGTACAAACTTTCAAATATAACATGATATTGTGTAGTGGTTAGTTTGCATGTTCTCCCCGTGATGGTGGGTTTCCTCCAGGTACTCCGTTTTCCTCCCACAGTCCAAAGACATACAGATTAGGCTAATAGCCTGTCGAAGTGTGTGCATGCTTGTTCCCTGCGATGGACTGGTATCCCGTCCAACGTGTACCCTGGGACAGTGAATGATTGAGAGTGTTTTCTTTCAATGGAGATGTAATATTTGAAAGTATATAAATATTTTTGAATAATGACAAAAAAATATGTCAAAAAAACATATAAATAAAATCATATTTGGCAATATATAATTTTATTTACATGCATTACTATATCATTTAGTTTGTTATCTATTTACTGTAGTTGTAAGAGCCATACTGTATCAGTTATGAATTTGTTGTTGTGTTTATTTGTTTTATTTAAATTTATTCTATCTTATTCCATTCATCAGTTAAGCACTAAGCATTTATTCATCATTTAAGCATTTACTGTTATGTTTGTTAGTTAAGCATCCATTTT
>JAQMYI010000005.1:2216612-2227373 GCA_030014275.1 Clariallabes melas | reverse complement strand
TCATTCTCGCTGATACTCTTTTATCGCACAACACACCTGACACTTTTCTCCACCCATTCCAACCTGCCTGTACCCGCATCTTCACCTCCTTTCCACACTCTCCATTGCTCTGGACCGTTGACCCTAAGTACTTAAAATCCTGCATAGTTTCCAGATCCAACAGAAGGAAAACAGAGAGAGCTAGTATCTGGAAAAGATAAGATAAGAAAAATCTTATAATCCTATACTGTATGTGCCTGTAGGGTCAGAAAGGCTAAAACAGATTTTTGGACACCACATACCAGTTCATTTCAAACTCACTAAAATTAAGACAGACCCTTGTACACTCCAAAAAACGAACACCAAAACAAAAGAAGAACAGGTTAATATATCTGAGGCATTGCAGTGAAGAGTGTTCAGAGCTCTACACAGGGGAGACAAAACAACCATTACATACGAGGATGGTATTAACCCAGAAAGATCAACACCTCAGGGCCCAGTATAGCTTACCTGAAGGACAAAGGACACACATGACACAGAACAAATCAGACCAGAGACCTATCGACTAGGAATATAACACATAGATACATTACAGTCTATGTTGAAAATTATTATTGTACTGTAGACTAAGCCCTGTGATGGATTGGCACCCTGTACAGGGTATACCCCACCTTGTGTCCTACATTTCCTGGCAGAGGTTCCAGGCCTTTACAACCCTGTACACAGGATACACAGTATAGAAGATGATGAGGAGACTATAGATTGAAAGAACCAGTGAACCATTGAGTTCTGCAGGTTATTGGCCTGCATCAATTTCCCAAAAAAGTGTGTTGTAAAAAAGAAAAAAAAGAAAAAATCATAATCGCGATTGAAGACCACTTAAAACACTTGTGAAGTTGGCACACCTCAGACCACTAGTGTGCTCATCACAAGATCCCCCTCAGTTTGCATATCAGCCTCACTGAGTCCTGTGGAGGACAATAATATACACTCACTCACTCACTCACTCATCGTCTATTCCACTTTATCCTGTATACAGGATCATGGGGGGCCTGAAGCCTATCTCAGGAGACTTAGGGCACAAGGGGGAGTGCACCCTGGATTGAGTGCCAATCAATTGCAGGGCTCACACACATATACACACTCATTCACTTTCTACAGTATGGGCAATTTGGAAATGCTAATTAGCCAAATGTGCATGTCTTTGGACTGTAGGAAGTAACCAGAGTACCTGGAGAAAACTCGTTTCACATTTTTGAATGGAATTTCACATATTGAGTGGAAAGTATGGAATTAAGTCAATGGTATTGACAAATATAATGTGCCTAAAATAATACCACCAAAAAAACTGATCTTTCATGTCTTTATTGAATACACTCATTAAACATTCAAAAAGTGAGTGGAAAAAGTAAGTGAACTCTTGGCACCCCCTTGGAACCTCAGTAGCTGTGGATTGAACCTGCACATCGTTCAAGAGGAATTTTAGCCCATTCTTCCTGGTAGGATTGCTTTAGCTCTGTCATATTTCTTGGACATCTCATGTGTATGACTCTCTTCAAGTAATTCTAAAGCATTTCCATTGGGTTCTGAATTGGGGATCTGACTTGGCCACTCCAAAAGTCAGATTTTGTTTTCCTGAAGCCATTCTGTTGTGGACTTACTGTTTTGGGTCATTGTCCTGTTGCATCACCCAACGTCTACTGAGTTTCAGCTGATGAACATACGTTCTCACATTATCCTGAAGAATTATTATGAAATGCTTGGGAATTCATCTTCCCCTCAATCACTGAAAGCTGGGCAGGCCCTGATGCAGCCAAGCAGGCCCAAATCATGATGTTTTCTCCACCGTCCTTTGTTATGTTTCATGATGATATTCAGTGCCCTTTTTATGTCAGATGTAGTGGAGCGTGTTCTTTACAAATTGTTAAATCCTAATTTCATCAGTGAATAAACATTTTTCCAATACCTCTGTGGAGTGTCAATGTGCTC
Source organism: Clariallabes melas (assembly GCA_030014275.1). Taxonomy (NCBI): domain Eukaryota; kingdom Metazoa; phylum Chordata; class Actinopteri; order Siluriformes; family Clariidae; genus Clariallabes; species Clariallabes melas. The sequence goes on along the minus strand of JAQMYI010000005.1, from coordinate 2,225,405 downwards.
TTTCACAAACTTCAGGTGTGCAGCAATGTTCTTTTAAGTAAGCAGCAGCTTCCTTTGTGGTGTCCAGTCATGGTTCAATGTTTTACGTACTATAGACTCATGAACTCAGATTTTAGCCAGTTCCAATGATGCCTTCAAATCTTTGGCTGTCACTCAGGGTTTTTTTCCTTACCTCATTTATGAGTCTTTGCTGTGCTCTTCAGGTCATTTTGACTGTGCGCCCACTTTTTGGTTCTTTTCCTTTTATCATAAAAGTCCCCAAAACACAATGTCACAAAAGGACACTATAGTCACTGGGTGCCCAGTGGATATCACAGACAGTGTTGAGAGGCATTACTTTTTAATTTTATAATGTAACTAATTACATTATAAAATTACTGTCATTAAAAAGTAATCAATTACATTACAGCATTACTTTCTGATAAAAGTAACTAGTTTGAGTACTTTTCTATTGCAGAAAATTAACTCCTATCTCACCTACTAATAACCCTATCTCACCTACGCGGTTTCCCGCGGTGGCCGCAAGTACTGTTCATCATGATATAACTTTTCATTCCTATATATCATGATATATAGGAGTGAAAAGAAAAAGGGGGTGTGACCAAAAGTGCATTGCTTAGTATTTATTTACAAAAGATGGCTGTGAGCTTCAGAAGCCGAGAAGGCCAAAACAATAAACAAAATTCTCTCTACCTAGTACCTAAGTGAAACAACTAACCTGCACAGAAATACAAAATTCTTCCCTTACTCCCTAACTAACCACAAACCAAGAAAAAAATAAAGTGCAAACAAAATGGCGTCGACTCCTTACTAAGCCACCAAATAAAGAATTAAATGCAAATATATACAAAAGTATTTACAATCCAAACCAACAAAAACAAAGAGGGGCAAACACAAAAGCGAAGTCAAAACGAGAAAAAGGGTCATACACGGAATAGGCGAACAAAACCAAGCACTCATCAAAAGGGTAAGGCTAAGCGTAGTCAGGAACGTAGCAAGGGGGTCATACACAGAATAACATTTAGAATCAATCATCAGATAAACAGTAAGCAAAATGCGGTCTGTAGCATTGTGGTCTGAAAGCCTTAAGTAGGCCTCTGGGTCTCCTGTAAGACCAATCATCTGGGAGGAGGCGGGACCAACAAAGGACAGGCAGAGCAGCAACCAATAGATTCACAGGAAATGGCAGAAGTGGGCGGAACCTGCAAGAACAAGCAAGAGACAACCCCAATGCACAAAATGCAAAGAGTCAATATCGTAACACCCCCTCCCTTAAGAATGAACATCCTGTTCACATTTATAATCATGGCATCGCACAATTAAACACCAACGCATGAGACATTGGTTGCTGTTTGACATACAATGCAAAAAAACGAGGGGGTTATGATCTGTAAAAACTGTAACGGGGTCAGTGCTGGAACCAATGTAAACTTCAAAGTGCTGAAGTGCAAGCAAAAGCGCAAGTGCTTCCTTCTCAATAGTGCTGTAGTTCACCTGGTGACAGTATACTACAAAGTATCAGAGAATACTACCACATGATCAAGGTAGGCTTCACAATTATCCATGTCACCCAGAACCTGGGTCATCAGACGTTGAAATGTAGCAGGTGCATTTCTAAGTCCGAATGCCATCATGGTATACTGAAGGAAACTGCCTGGGGTGACGAAAGCAGAGATTTCAGATGCACATGGGGTTAGAGGAACTTGCCAGTAACCTTTTAACAGGTCTAACTTTGTAACAAATTTTGCACTTCCTATACGATCAATACAATCTTCTATTCTAGGAAGCGGAAACAAATCTGCTTTAGTTAAAACATTAACTTTACGATAATCTGTACAAAAATGGTAGCTTTTGTCAAGTTTTGGAACTAGGAGACAAGGAGAACTCCAAGGACTGCAGCTAGGAACAGCAAGACATTCTTAAGTAAATAATGAGTTTCTTGTTTCATAAGGGCACGTTTTGTGGGATTAATTCTATAGGTATTCTGCTTCACCGGGGAGTGCTCACCAACAACAATGTCATGTTGAAGGACAGTAGTGCGAGAAGGCATATCAGAAAAAAGTTTAGGGTACAGTAAGTCTTAATGAGACTGACTGTCATTTTGGGCGGACACAGACAAGTTTAGATTGAATATCTGACAGCCATCCTGAGTTTGCCAAGCTAGCGCAGGGAAAAGAGGTTTGACCAAAGGTGAGACCATCAAACTGAGGAGAATACTCATAGGGTGATGATTCCACTGAGGCAGTTACTGAAATGGCAACAGGCACAGAGACATCTGGGGTGGAGCGAGTGATATACGGTTTAAGCATATTGATATGGCACACACAAGATTTCCTCTTTCGGTCAGGTGTTTTTACAACATAATCTGTATCACTCAATTTTGACTCAATAACATATGGACTAGAAAACCTAGCCTGGAGAGCAGAACCCGGCACTGGTAGCAGGACCAACACTTTGTTTTGTCAACTGCTTGGAAATGACGCACAACAGCCTTTTTATCGAAACGATTCTTCATACGAGTTTGTGAGGAGGCAAGAGAACGTTTGAGAACATTTTGGGACAAATGGTAAACTGGTCCAAGTTAAACTTTGTAGCCATTTCTAAGAAGAACAAATTAAACACTGCCCTACCACAAAGACAAATGCCGCCAGACAAACACAAGTGCACTGAAACAAACGGGACGGAGCGAGGAAAAGCAATGGATGAGCCCCCAATTCTGTTATGCCCCGGACTAGGTCAGGCCATAACAGGAGTGAAAAGAAAAAAAGGGGGTGAGACCAAAAATGCGTTGCTTAGTGTTTATTTACAAAAGGTGAATAAGCAAATCCCCAAAAAAAGTGGCTGTGAGCTTCAGAAGCCGACAAGGGCAAAACAATAAACAAAATTCTCTCTACCTAGTACCAAAGTGAAACAACTAACCTGCACCGAAAATAAAGAAACAGAAATACAAAATTCTTCCCTTACTCCCTAACTAACCACAAACCAAGAAAAAAAAACAAAGTGCAAACAAAATGGCGTCGACTCCTTACTAAGCCACTAAATACAGAATTAAATACAAATATATACAAAAGTATTTACAAACCAAACCAACAAAACAAAGAGGGGCAAAGACAAAAGCATAGTCAAGACAAGCAAAAAGGTCATAAACGGAATAGGCGAACAAAAACCAAGTAATCGTCAAAAGGGTAAGGCTAAGCGTAGTCAGGACCGTAGCAAGAGCTTCATAATGAATAACATTTAGAAGCAATCATGGGATAAACAGTAAGCAAAACATGGTCTGTAGCACTGTGATCTGAAGGCCTTAAGTAGGCCTCTGGGTCTCCTGTAGGACCAATCACCTTGGAGGAGGCGGGACCAACAAAGGACAGGCAGAGCAGTAACCAACAGATTTCAGGCAATGGCAGAAGTGGGCGGAACCTGCAAGAACAGGGAAGAGACAACTCCAATCCCACCACCAGCAGAGACATAGTAGAGACAAAGCAAGCATAACCAGACACACAAAAAACAAATAAATCCAATATCGTAACAGAGGACCAAAGGATAGCCCGTCTCGCCCTATCTCACAGCCTCCCGGGGCTTGGCAGGCAAACAGTTCAAGTTTGTTGATCCAGCATCCAAAGGCCCCAGATTTGTATTCATGAGATGCACTGGAGGCCCCACCCTACAACCCACAGCACCCAATGGATGTCCTGATGCCAGACACCACATCATACCCCAGAAGTCTTGTGGAGTCATGCCTCGAGCAGAACACATTAGCTACTGTACATGTGTGGCTTAAAAGTATCTTTGCATATAAATCAACTGTGCATATACTGTAATTATCTATGGGATATGTGTACAAATATGTATGAACTTGATTCCTTTCCTCTTTCTAAAGAAAAAAAAAAGGGAAATACAGGAAAATACTGTACAGAGCCACTCATCAGTAAATCGGTCCTTAGTAGAATCAATTCTTTCTTTGTAATTTATAATCTCCTCATCAGCGATTCCATCTTCAACTTCTGGAGAGTCTTGAGAGATTATTTTTTTTTTCAGTCACTACCTCCAGTACCAGCACAAGTGATTTTATATCCACATTAATGTCATATTTTTTATCTTATTTCTTCTTTGCCACCTACATTATTTGGGTATCTAGCCTTTTTCACAAATAGGAATCGGCATATTTACATAATGTTTCTGTTCAAATAAATAGAAGAAGGAGTGGCAGAATTCCAACCGCAGCTATTTTAGAACTAGACACAACATTTATGTTTGTTTGTTTTTTGCACATTTATCTTACTTTACAAATTTCTGTATTATTTTAAAGCAGCACATCCATAATCCATAAGAGTCTGCAACACATTTCTCAATATTTGTGGAGCTGGCAATGGAAACCTTTAAACTTATAAAGTGGAAAAGCAGCTTTACTGATAACCCCCAACCCCAACCCTCCATTGTGAAGATTGTATTTATGAAAATGTGTTCTTTGAATTAAGTAAAATATTGGGTTGGCTTCAGGACAATTGCAAAAAAATCAAGCATATTACTGCAGTTGTACTGACCATTTCAAAATGAAGCAGCATATGCGATTTGCTCTGCTTGCTAAGACGATGCAGTGTTTCTGCACATCAGGTTGGTAAAGGCAGTTAGAAGAAAACACTCTTATCAGAGAAATAATGGGAACCTCAGTCACTGCACAGACTCTGTGCTTGTTTTCAGTTTTCCATGTTTGGCATCTATTGTAGCGTGTTCTGGGCATCCATGCAGACATAGTGCCATACGCATACAAATGACCTAATATTATTTTCGCAGGCATATCACCATGTTTGCTCAGCATCAAGTGCCCAATGAATACAAAGGGACTATGTAAACAGACTGACATTCTACAATAGCATTGTTCTCCATCTCTGGGACTTAATAATTTATGAAAAGCTCAGTGCACAGAGGTATGCAGACATGTTAAGCTTTCATAAGATTAATCCTTGATGAATGACGGTTCAAGAGTCACTGAGATAGCGAACTGATGTTAAATCAACGTTTGCTACTTCGATAAGAGATTAAATGTTTCAGTGCTAAGTCAAGTTTAAACTACACCTTTTGAATAGATTATTAACGATCTTCCATGTAATCTGGCATTACATCAGCAAAGATCAACCTTGAAAATGTAAAACTGCCAAAAGATTAAAATATTTAGATCCCTATTAACTAATTAATTTATTTATTTAAAAACTTCATGAGATGAATAGAGAAAGACCCTTTGAAAGAAACCAGACTCAACATAGAACTCATCTTCTTCTTTCTCAACCAGATAAATGATTCCTCTTCTACAACACTATCCAACTATCAAGGCTGATTGGGGTTTCCACCCATCGCAGAGCACTAGCATTCCATGGGAAATTTGGAAATGCCAACACAGCTGTTTTTAGAATGTTGGAGGAAACCAGAGTACCTGGAGGAAACTCACCATGATCAACAAAAAGCTTGTAGCTTGTATTAGCTCACAGTGCCTTTAAGTCATAGTAAAAGTGTCTCTCTTTCTCTCCCTCCTTCTTTCTCTCTCTCTCTGCTTCCAGACTAAGCTGTTATTGCTGTCTAAAACTGCCTCCACTTGTGTTTTAAAACATCTGCTTTATGATTAAACGTTTTACAGAGAGACGACAAACCACGTAATTACGTATAACAACCGCTTCAAGTGCTGCAGTTATTTGCTGTAGGACGTAGTGGATTAAAAGTGCAAAAACCCACTAATGAAAGTACTGATGTAAAGTGCAAATACGTGCAAACTGTACAGTAATGCAGTAAATGTACTTATTTATCTTACACCAGGCAAATCTACAATCTCCAGGTGACATTATTACTTTATGACATTATGACATTACTACTGAAGCAAGGGTTCAAAATGTGCATAAACTATATTTTAAACATATAAAGAAAATTGCAATAAATTACAGTAAGTGGTTGATAGAGTCCACATATTTTTTTCAAGCACCAGTCCGTGGGTTTCAAAGTCAGGCCCCAGGGACAAATCCAACTTACAGACAGGCTGGTCTCTTAGAACACATTATATATATATTTTTTTTTTCCTTTGCTTGATTTGTTAAAACAGTTAGCTAAAGGGCAAGTAAAAAAAAATAACCTACTCTGACTGTACCTGGAAAATAAATTACAGAATGTCCACAGAAAAAAGTGCAACGTTAGCAGTGAAAAGAGACCATTTCAAAACAGCTGAAAACTATGCATAGAAAACACTTCAGTGAATTCTTGAGAAAGAGCTTGAATAAAGTGTTATTGCAAGCCAAGTAATAAAAAAAAATGAATATTTAATTAAGTTAAGTTAAGCCCTTATTTGTCACATATTCATGACTACACAATTCTTTCTTCGCATATCTTAGCATAGCTGGGGTCAGAGCGCAGGGTCAGCCATGATACAGCGCCCCCTGGAGCAGATATGGTTAAGGGCCTTGCTCAAGGGCCCAAATTAATTATACTTAGAAAGTGTTGGAATTTGTACACTGTTCACCCAAATAAAAAAATAAAAAAAACTCTGCACATGAACAGCAAAGATATGCTGTTATGCATACGTCAATATGTACAAACCATTTATCTTAGTATTATTTTAGAATCATCTTAGTTGCTTCTAAAAACAATATATCAAAGTAATTCAGAACCAATAACATCTCATTAAATTCACATTCAACATTTTTCTTAATTACAGCAACATCTACCAGGAAAGTGTTGATTAAATTTCAAATTAACTGCCATTAGCATCAAATCTGTCTCACATTTTTCTAGTGCCAGTATCTAAAATCTATTTCTATAAAACCTATTTCTAATCGTATTGTTAATGAACAGAATAAATAGTTTATGCGTGTTCTATATCATAATAACCAATAGTAGTTTCTCTAGTAGTGAACAGGAGCATAACATCGTTAACACAGACATGACAAGTTATTTCTACAGAAAGTGGCTTAAAATTTGAACATTCCCAAGCACACACACACATCAAAGCTGTGTCAAAGATATTTGGAAAGGAAGGAGGCAGTGATGTCTGTAATGAAATTGCTGCTCACTGACCTGGTTTTAACCCAGTTGAACTGCTCTGGGACGAGGTGAATTGGAAGTTTTGAAGAGACATGTACTGTACAAGGCCCATGAAACTTCTATGGAGACACAGCACAAGCTAATTGCAACTCTGATAAATAAAGGTCTATTTTCATTGGAAAGTATATGTAGTTTAACAAACTACTAAACAAACCAAATGTCATTTAAATAGTCTTTATAGAAATGTCTTTACTTACAAAGTCAAATCAAGTCAAGGAGGCTTTTATTGTCATTTCACCCATATACAGTTTAGTGCACAGTGAAAACAATGTTCCCCCAGGTCCACGGTGTTACATACAGCATAAATTAACAACATAAATGAACAAAAATAACTAGCTAAGACACCTAATTAGCTCAGTATCTAAAATAACACATTAACGCCATAAATTAACAAAACTATCTAAGAACTATACAAAAAGACAAAAAAGGCAGACAAAGACAACATAACGTACACGTGCAAATGAGCAAACAAGAGCAACAATCCTCCTTTACCAGGTTTAGTTTCACTTGGATACATCAAGACAGCTTTCATACTATGAGTATGCTCTGTTCGTGCATCAACTAACCACATATACGTCAATGGTCCCTTAGGGTTATAACTAAACAGGACAGGGACAGCTTTCCACACTTGTACACAAATTGCTTGTGTCTTTTAATTGTTGTACTGTTATGTCTCTGCCTAATTTTCTTATGAAAATATAACCATAAGTGGATCATGGATCCTTAATCCGGCAAAACCAATACTAGTGATAGTAGGAGAAAGGGGGGAAAAAGAGATGCATTGACGTGAAAGTGAATCAGAAGGCTACACTACAAAGTAACTAACTTTACTTTCTTATATGTATATAATTTGGTCTTCAGTATATAATATGGTGTTCATACAATGTACAAACTGCAAATACCACATTTCACAGACTGAATTCTATTTGATTTCAATTAAATTTATTTCAGTTCAGTTTTATTTGTATAGTAAACTTTTATTTATTTGTAGAGTATAAACGTCTTGTTTCTTGGCTTCAAAATTCTTCAAAAATGGTTTGAACGCATATAGCTCACTCGAGGCAGCCGCTCTTTTGCCTGTCTGGTTGTTTCACTTTGCTGACATGAATAAATGTGATTGACTTGTCACTGTTTGCCTAAAGTGTGAAAAATTCAAGCTATTTATATAAAGTTATATGGCAGTAGTCACAATTAAATGTTTTGTTATAGGCAACGTTGTGTGTCACAGAATTATTTTTTTGCCAAAATACACAAAAGATGTGATTTGTGTCCATATTTAAACTCCTTAGTGTTCACGGTTAGGTTGTCTTGCATCTGTTCTGCTTATGTTTCTCTTCTATTTGGCTCACTGTTTCCTTATCTGTTAATGTTATAGTTATATGTCCTTGTTGTTTATTCTTATGTCGTGCTTAATGAAGTCCACATCTGCACTTACACCTTGCTCGCCTCATTATCCGAGGATATCAATATGCTTGTAGGCGCAGGCAAGCAATCAGGATGAAGCCGGTAAAACAAACAAAGACCAAACTAATTAACATGAACATGTCAAGGTATTCATAGGTATGCGTGTAAAGCTTTCTATAATTTTACCATATCAGGTGGGTGGTCTAAATAGGTATAATGTATAGAAATGCACGTGCACACGCACACACACACACACACACACACACACACACACACACACACACACACACACACACACACACACACACA
>JAQMYI010000005.1:2194437-2209440 GCA_030014275.1 Clariallabes melas | reverse complement strand
GGTCTGCACCATCGTAGCTCTCTGTCAAAACTTTCTGCCATATGACAAGCAGCGTGAGGCATCCTCTGCTCGGCATCCTCTGCTCGGCATCATGTGCGGCTGAGCACTGGATGCTTCAGACATCCCAAAACAAAGGGTGAATTTACACCAGATGTGGTGACCATGGCTCGTCATGTCTTATGTCTTAGGATCCACCGGATCACCTGGCCAGACTGTTGTCGCCTAGTAGAGCCCATCTTTGTCAGACTCAGTGACATTCACAAGAGCCCTCAACACACAAATTCATTATGCATTGACAAAATGGACAATGATAAAAAATAATAATAATAAACTAATAATTTGTGAAAACTTGTGTTTTAATTGGTGGTGTGTAAATAGTGTCCAAGTTGCAGATTAGATCTCTACAGAAATAGGTACATGTATGTGATTGTTGTTTTATCACCAATTTTACCAGAAAGACAGTCATTTTTTGTTTTAAAGAACTGTAAGAAGGTGGAGAGATAATGAGTAAGTGCAGTATAACTGTATAATGATACAATAATTTGCTAATACATTTGCATGATATTTTTTGTTTTGCAGAAGCTTTATGATTTATTTCTATCAGAAATATCTGTACAAACAAAAGTCAAGCAGAGTTAGGGTTTTTCACAGACTAAAGATGAAAAAATGACAGAACATGATTCTCTTTAAAGTACATCACCAGATTAATATTTCATTTGTATTGAATTTGTCTTCGTTCCAGCAGGTCACAGTCATAAGGTGAAGGCAAATACACTGTTGCATTGCTTTTCATGTCTAATTTATTAATTATTAATTTGATTATATCAGTCAAATTGACTTTTTGTGTGACACAACATGAAGCATTTAACAACAAACTCTAATATTTTTACAATAACCTAACCTCATGTCATGATTAATTAGGTAGTATTTTGAATTTTCATGACACTTCATAGTCATAGTCTGGAATCAAACCTGGGACCTTTAGATCCACAACCTGTCCCTGCCTAATGCATAAAAATGTAAATTTTGGTTGCAAATCTAAAAATTACAATGACATTAGCAGTCTACAACTAGAGGGAAACATCAAAGATGGTGATAACATGTCACCTCATTTTTTCCCTCAATTTTTCTTTTTTTCTTCATTTTTTCTCCTCCTTTCTTTCTCCACCCTCTTCCCAACATCAAGCAGACTATTGTTGCTATTGGTTAAGGCATTGGACTATGGTTTGGAAGGTGCCAGGTTCAAATCTCATGACCACCAAGTTGTTCCTGTTGGGCCCTTGATCGAGGCCCTTAACTGCTCACATGTACAGTATAATGAGATAAAAATATAAGTCACTCTGTATAAGGGCGTCTGCCGAATGCCTAAATGTAAATGTAGAATATTACTTCAAAATAAATAAACTTAGAAATGTTGGACTACTGAACAGTATGAACATGTTCAGCACTCAGTACTTGGTCGAGGCTCCCGAAATGTGGTATAAAATATATCAGTCTGTGTGTAGTGAATCTATACAACATATGAGTTTCACTTTTTTAATTGAATTACTAAAATAACTATTTCATCATTTATCCCTCAACTCTCATCTCCCTGTTATTTAAACACTGAATGAGTCAATAATACAAAGAAAATATACATTTTATTTTGTTAAAAATAATCCTGAATATAAAATCATATTTACAGTGTGTGAAGGAAAATATGACACACACACTCCTAAGTGTGAAAAAAAAGATGTATGCTTAATATATTACATCCTATCATGCCAAAGCATACTTAAGTGTACTTGATCCAGACTAATGACTTAAAGTTTGCTATTTTGGAACAACTAATTTTGTACTAAGTGTATTTAAATTGTAATTAAATTGTACAAAAGCACAATTTTAAGTGTATTAAGTAAACTTTTGTGTGCTAAAGTGGAACAACTTCAAGTAGACTTAGTACACTTAAAGTATATGGCCGTGTCCACCAGTGGAAAAAAAACACTTTAGTCTATTACAAATATGTTGAAATCCTCGATAGTACACTGCAAATATACTAACAAAAAATTGTACCCTCAGTTAATATATAGAAAAGTATATTAACATCATGCAAATTTTGGAATTAAACTTTAAATATACTTCAAAATAATTGTATTGAAGTACACTTTTCAAAAATATATTATAGGAAAATATACTTTCCAAAGCACACTTATTTAAACTTTGTTTTTCAATTTCAACGAATCTTTTTTTGAGTCATTTAGTTCATTTCGTTCTTTTGATCAGAAATAAAATAAAATGTTGCGTTTTCAATAAAAAGACCCCCAATACGTCTACATACACAAATTTTGGCTATAGTTCCAGTAATGAAAATATTATAATGCAGCTTAAGACATATTAAAATAAACAGAATGAGTAGCTCACATCTCATATCTTCCAGTCCGAGTCGTTCGTTCTTTTGAATCTATTGCACCGCATAGCGTCTATGGGAGTCACGTGACAAAAGAACAAAAATAGAGTAGACGAACGGAAAGAGTAGAAAATGAACAAATTCACTCTCTGAGACTATTCGTTCTTCTGAGTCACGTTAAAGATTCGTTCAAAAAGAACAAATCGTTCATGAACGACCCATCACTACTGCTCAGTTAATACAGAGACGGGCAGTGAAACAGCAGCCCTGTTTCCTGTGTTATTTATTTAACATAATTTCCCCTTTCATAGTAATGTTTAATTTCAAGGACAGTATACCGTTTGCACTGTTAGTTTGTCATATCTGTGGAAAATGTTATTGTTTTGTGTCTACAAGTGGTTTTTGTTAAAAGTTTGTGCCATCGTTTGTTTTATGAGTTTGGTATCATGAGCTCAGGTCATGCTGCTCCCGCTAGCAATGGACATAACATGCTCACCTAATTAGTGTGTTCAGTCAGTTATGTGAATATACTGTACTGTACATGCATATGTAAATTTATATTGAGTTTATTTAACTAGTGAAAAAGCAAAAAAAAAAACTTAAAATGTGCAACTTATTCAATGTTAAAATGCGTATGTATGGAATGATATGGTTGGAATGTGTAAAATATGTATTTGTATTTTTTTATGTAAAAAAAAAAACATCACTTGTAAAATATTATTTGTTAAAAGTTATTATAATCTGAGACGGGCAGTGAAACAGCAGCATCATTTACCCCTTACACAGAGGGTACTACAATAACGCTTGCCAATGATAACATTTATTAAATTATATATTATACAGTACCTTGTATGTATAAACAGTCCCTTAGAAAACTTTTCTTCCTTGTTGTTACATTTTTTTTTTTAAATAAGATAAAAGCTTGTAATAATAACAAGCAAAGAAAAGCTTTACCTCTGACTGTTACAGCAGTTATTACAAGAGGCTCCTAAAAAAAAAACTAAATGAACCATTTTTATTTTTTCAAAAATAAAAGATTTCCTTAATCCCTTAAGTTCCTTAAACTTATCATCAACTTTTTTTTTTTTTTTAATGACATACACATCTCTTCATGGGTTGGAATATTTAAAAAATCAAATAAGCGCATTATAAACCTGTGATTTGTCTTACAGCTCGAGCTATTGTCAGAGTTTGTGACAGCTTCTAACCATTTAAATCCAAGAACTCTTCAGCACTGTGGTATAATCACAACTTTTTACAATTCTGATATTCCATTTAATTATTAATATGTGAGAGTGGGAAATTTCAATTAATAATTCAATAATTTATGATATAGTATTGTATTATAATTACAATAACCTTATCATTATATACTGTAGAGTCACATGGAAAGTGTATTTCAATCCCTCTAATTTATTTGATTGCACAAGTTTTAATTTGGAAGGCAGCACAGATCCCTCCTCATGAGAGAAAGAACCAGCCAGCCTGAACTAATTTGTCTTTCACATGACTGCTGATTTAAGCTAATTGAATTTTAATTAGTTTGATGGCTAATGTATACCTAATACCATTATTTCTTTCTTTCTTTCTAACTTGTATCATATTTCCTCTATTTTATGTATGATATCAGACAGTGCATTATAAAAATCAGTACAATATACAGTATAATTACAGAAGAATAAAGCAGTAGGGTACTAAGTGTGTATTGTAATCATTAACTTATAACATACTATTTAAATAAGATTTATATGTAATATTATAAAATACATGCAATATACACTCACTGGCCATTTCAACCCATTAATACACGTACTGTACTTAATCAAGCAAATTACATGGAAGCAATTCAGTGTGTTGAGGCGTGTAGACATGGTCAAGATGATATGCAGAAATTAAACCCGAGCATCAGAATGGGAAAGAAAGGTGATTTAAAGTGACTTTGAGCCTAGTAGCATGATTGTTGGTGCCAGATGGGCTGGTCTGAGTATTTCTGAAACTGATAATCTACTGGGATTGTCACACACAACCATCTCTAGGGTTTACAGAGAATGGTCTGAAAAAGGGTAAGAAACGCCTTGTTGATGTCAGAGGACAGTGGAAAATGGCCGGACTGGTTCCAGCTGATAGAAAGGCAACAGTAACTCAAATAACATCTCATTACAACCGCGATTTGCTGAAGCGCATCCCTGAATGCACAATAGGTTGACCTCTGAAGCAGATGGGCTACAGCAGCAGAAGACCACACCGGGTCAGCTAATGGCTAACAGCTAACAGGAATCTGAGGCTACAGTTGATATGGGCTGACCAACATTGCGCAATAGAAGTGCGGGCGGGGATAATGAGCTGACACAGAAAACTAAATTTCTACTGTATATATAAAACAAACTTAATTATTTGGAGTTTGTTTAAACAAAATAAAGAATAATAATGAAAAAAGACCAAAAGTTAAAATTATATTGTTCTCTTAAGCAAATAGATGCAATTTAAAATAACAAAATACTGCAAAGTAAAATAAAAACATATAAAATGCTGTTTTATGGTAGTGGTCTTGGTTCTTACTCTAAAAATACAAACAACAACAACAAAAGAACAGGATTACCTTCACGGACAGAATGCTGAACTATGTGTCTCCGTAAGAGCAGTCGCACCACACTTACTCCACTGTTGGCACACACTAGGTCACATCGGCATCTACTCAAATTGCCCTTGTCCTCTTAAACACAGTTTTGAATAAAACTGAAAACACTAGTCACATATCTTCATTGATCTAGCGGTGATGAATGCGGTTATGTGTCATAATCATTTGCATCGTAAAATCCATGTAGATCATTGAGTTAATCATTTATTTCTACCTTGTCAAGGTACTGTACACTGTTTGTTCGTGCATTCCCTTATGTTCTAAATGTGTTTGTGCCAAAAAGCTGCACTAATGTGAACGGATTATTTTGTCATTATTCTACTTTCTCATGACAAGCAGTAGTTGTTCTGTTCAGCTCTCTGTCTATGCTGCTGATTTCCAAATGGAAAAGTGAAGTTTTGAGGTTTTTATATCAATAAATGCTGCTTTGCTATTCATTTGTTTTAGCCTCTCAGGTAACCTCACAGGAAATATACTCCACACACTCGATTCATTTACAGTTCCTGGTGACTGCTGTTTTTCTGCAACCTCCTCTCATCTCCTCTCCATCAATGATAAAGCAAGATTTATTGTATAGATTTATTTTGTAGATTTGGGGATTTTTTTTTTTTATAATTAAAAAAAAAAAAAAATTATAACTGACAATAGCGTTCTATTATTGCTTTGTTGCTATGGTTACACACACAAACTTGGCCCTAGTGTTTCTGGTTTCCAGTGGAGAGCTGCTGCTCAGAACTCAAAACAAACTAATAAAGATTATTATTATTATTATTTATGGGTTATTTTTTTGCTGTGGTTTTATGCTGCTGTTATGCTGCGCTCTGATCAGTTTTGTGTGTGTGTTTTGAAATAACAGTTTTTCAGCTGAAACTATCTGTATCTGGCAATGCAGACAGTGCAGCGCAATATTTACATCCATTTATACCCTGTAAATTATTTTTTCTTTTCAGTTTTTTTTTGGGGGGGGAAATGCTCAGGTAATTATACTGCATTACAACATGGCTTGAAAGTGGGATTGCTTTTGCAAAGGAAAAGATTTTCTTATTTAATAAGCCTGGTAATTCTAATAATATGTCCTGAAAATTACAAACTTTATGTTCGAAATGGGCAATAAAACAAAAAGTCATTAATGACTATATTTAAATAGTACTGTATTGTGGTAGAGGTTAGCTTGGTTATGATATGTTGGTAAGTTCGGTACGTTGCTATACAGTGTATGGTAATGCCAGAATGTCGATATTAAATTTTACATAGCAATGTTTTTTTTCTCTTTGAGAGTGAGTTGGTATATATAGGATGTTTATTAGTTCCATCTTAAGATTTAATAATTGTTTTTGTTGCTGACGAGGCACCGTAGTAGAAGTGTGCCAGGATTTGGCACTGGCATCACATCAGGCAGCTCGGGCGGCATTTATCCGGTTGTACTGTAGTCTAAATACTAGAAATATGGTTTCTATTTCTAGAGTCACCGTGAAGCTGACGTCAACAACTTGCTAATTTTTTTCCCAACATGCCCTTTCCACTTGCCCCTGACATTTCCTCTTGTGTGAATCCCTGACACCATCTTTAGCGCTGTTGTAGACAGCATGTTGTTAGATGATGACTTGGAGGAAAAAGAGGACATGGATCAACATGGATGGAGACTTTATAAATTATTGTGATTTGATGCAGTTTCAATTCTGGTACAAAAAAAAAAACATCAAATAAAAATAAAACAATATTGCTCACTCGGAGCATGGCACTTGTTTTGAAATGATTCATGCTGAGTTTATATATATTTTTGTTCTCTGTGACATTTCGCTTACAACTGTAAAAGAGAGTCTAATCACTGGTTCATTTTGAAATCATGTTCAATCATTTTGTGTTTCACGCCATTTTTATTCTTTGCAAGTACTGCAACGTTGTTCCACCTTCATGCCAGATATCGTCCTCGCTCTGACATCCCGTCCTTACAGTGTAGGGCTTTTCCCCTTTTAGGCAAAAACAGAACAGCGCATGTCACCAAGCACCTTGTGGATGCTCTGCCCAGGGGGTCCAGGACCCCCTTTATGACCTTATCTCATCTCAGGAGTCATGCTTTGGTGAAGGGTTGTGTCACCCTCTTGTTCCTAACCTAATGCCTACTTTACTGGCTAATGAGTAAGCTTTCTATGAAGGGTCAGATAAAGACATAAACATTAATACATTTCTGTTCACCGTTCAAAGCACATTATTATATGGCATCAGCATGGCAATCATACATGTATTATAACTTGTATGATATTATTTTTGTTGTTGTTGTTGTTGTTATTATTATTATTATTATTATTATTATTATTATTATTCATTCATTCATTTATTTATCTATTCATTTTTTATTCCTCTTATCATATACAAGGCCACAGGAGGCCTGGAGCCTATCCTGGGGGTATCAGGGCACCAGGAGGGGTACACCATGGAAGAAGTGCCAATCCATCACCGGGCACAAGCACACACACTCATTCACACACTACAGACATTTTGAGAACACCAATTAGCCAAATATGCATGTCATTGGATGTCTTTGGAAACCAGAGTACCCAGAGGAAACCCACCAAGCAGGGGAAGATCATGCAAACTCCATGCACACAGAATGTATGAATTGAACACTCGACCCACCCATTATTATTATTATTATTATTATTATTATTATTATTATTATTTATGTCAGAATGACAAACTATTTTACATGAATTTTTATTCCTATAATATGACATACAGTAGGAAGAGGAACATGCCCAATAAGGGCTGGTATAATTGGCACACAGATTGGCCCAATACACACCACAGTAATAAGGAGATAAGATACACTAATATAAAGTCAGGATATACAGGAACAATACTGATAAACAGACATAACCTACTGTACAGTTCTTGAAAAATCTGACCAGATAACCGTACAATTAAACAATTCTCAGAAATAAGCATCACTGTAGAAATAATACAGGTAATACGGGCAAAGCTGCTATCCATGCAAACCAAACCTAGCACTTATCCTATGATGAGTGCATACTTGATATTTAAGGGGGGGTGCTCACCAGCTGTGTTATTATTATTATTATTATTATTATTATTATTATTATTATTATTATTATTATTATTGTTGTTGTTGTTGCTGTTGTTGTTGTTATGAAGAAAATTTTACCCAGGCTACATTATATTCATATTTTATAAAACTAGCATAAAGCTGCAGTATATAATTTCAAAGTTCAGTGACTATAATAAAGAGTGGAATGTTAAGTCTTGTCCATGATACTAATACGTTTTTTTTATTCCTTATAATTTTTTTTTTCATTTGAGTTGAGAACAGAAAAGTTTCCAAGTACTACTGTATACGGATGAATGCTTGTATGCAATATAAAATTAGTTTGAGCCTTACAATTCATTAGCAGGAATTAAGAATGTACAGTAACAGCTTGGAGGATTTGCTTCGCTCAGAGAGAAATTATGAATTTAAACCACATTCTTTTTTTGTATGCAGTTTTCAGGTTTCTTGCAGTTCTTTAATTCTCGTCCATCCTCAACAGCAGCACTAATTTCTAGGTAACTTCTAATTGAGCAGAAACAAAAAAAATGAGTTTGATTGAGACATCCAATTAGAGAAACAGAGAACCTCAGAACTTCTCCCTGTGTTTCCATGGAGACAGTGGGGGGGGGCATGGGGGGGGGAGTGAACCTCTATTAAATGAAATTGAAAATGGATGGGTAATTTAAATCCCTTTAAACTAATGGTATCTTTGCACTATATGAAGTCCTAAACAGCATCAACTACTGTAGGTCTATTTAGTCCATGACCTTGAAATTTCAAATAGGTTGTGATAACAGGTTAAATATCATTCATTGGATCAAACTGTTTACCAGATAAAGAAGTGTAGTGGTAAATTTTGTAAAGCATGTATACTGGAAAAAAATCTTAAATTTAAGATCTTAAAATCTTAAAAATTGGTTCACATATATACCATAATTGCCATACACATATATACACACACTTCTCTAATTTGCCTGCGTGCCTGCATCCAGATTTAGTATCATTTTAAGACCTTGTGCAGGCTTTTAACAACACATGTACCCTATTCAACATGAGAACCAACCACGCAAGCATTTAACTCCAGCTCCAGCTTCATTAGCATGATGATATGGCATGGAAAAATAATTTGCATTAATGAGTATCTCAGCAGTCCCGGGAAAACCCGTTGCTCATAAAACCTTGTTGTTTATAAGGATATCTGTCAAAGTTTGTGTTACCACTCTGGATCTCTAAAAACAAATTAGCATCAGGCTTGATGTGTCAGTGGCATAAATCAAAGAGAGCAAACGCCAGGTTTGTCAAATGTATGGAAGAATATAAAAAAATTAATCTGCTGCCAAAAAATTAACATTAGACACAAAATTAACACACACATGCACGCACAATCAATATCAGTAGCACCAGTTTTTAAAATGTATAACATCCATATTTTTCTCCCTAAAAGAAACACAATACACTCACCCCATAAAACTTCTAAACACAACATACAAGCTTTATCTTAACCAGAGTGGTGAAGAGGTATTCAGTCAATATTGGAAGACAGTCAGTGACCCAGCTGTTCAGAAGGCCAGGGGGAGTTTATTGGACCACCTGGCTGCCAGAACAGAGGAGAGAAGTGATGCATGTCTTCCTTATATTTCGAAAGATGGTTGGTACAGTCAAGCCATTGCTATATGCTTGGAGAGTGGTGCAGAGCAGAGTTTGATAAATAGCTTAAGATTTTGTTGGCAGTAGTACAGATTTGGCTTTGTATAGAAGCATTAGAGTTTAAAATCTGATGCAAGCAGCTACGGGAAGCCAGTGGAGGGAAAATCGCATGCAGAGGCAGACAGGAGTGATTTGCACCAGTATAGTCTCAAGATGACAAGAGAATGAACAAGCACCTTAATGGCCTCAGCGGATAGTGCTGTAACCAAGTCAAGTTAGCAATGTGAGGGGTGAAGCACAGTTCATTGTCCAGAACTATCCTAAGTGACAGATGGTGAAATGTTCAAGCTGTCCAGGGAGATTACAAAATTTTCAAGGATGTACAGCAGCTCAAGCTTGGTAAGATTTAGTTTCAGCTGATGAGCTGCCATCCATGATGACAAGTCTGATATGATGACAGATCTGCTAAGATAAAAGCAGATCCAACCAGACAGCTAAGAATCACCAAGCACAGGACTAGCATGAAGCTGAAATATTTTTTCAACAGCAAACGTTGTTGTCACCAGCAGTATCCTTTTTTATAATGACATCATTACTGATTGGCCAAAATCTGCACTGAAAAATTAGAGACACAGAAAGCCAAAATACAGTCGACCAAAAAATTCACCAAGAATGTGACTGTTTAAACTTGCCTAAGTGCTCAACATACAGTATGGACAGAACACAACACAGATTACCTCCTGCAAGATGGGGCTGATGAGGTTGGCTGGCATCTGGATTGCTCTTTCCACCCTTTGTTTTTGTTTATTGTCTGCACTTATTGTCTCCATTTTAATTTTTTTTAGGTATTTATGTTTTTGGTTTACAATTCACTCGCTTATCAATAATTTAAACATTGGTCCAAACCTGGCTGAGTGAGACCCTGACCAGGATGCTACGCTCATTGCAGTGGAGGACTTTAACAGCGCCAAAAACAATCACATGGCAGCAGACATGGTCAAGACGATCTGCTGATGTTCTAATCGAGCATCAGAATTGGGAAGAAAGGTGATTTTAGTGACTTTCGACATGGGCATGGTTGTTGGTGCCAGTTTAGTTTTAAGTATTTCCAAAACTGCTGATCTACTGGGATTATCATGCACAACCATCTCCAGGGTTTACTGAGAATGTTCCGAAAAAGAGAGAATATATAGTAAGCGGGAGTTCTCTAGGGTTAGGCCAGACTGGTTTGAGCTGCTAAAAAGGCTAAAGTAACTGAAGTAACATGTTGTTACAACCAAGGTAAGCCAAAGAGCATGTCTGAATGCCCTACCTTAAAGAAGATGTTCTAACGCAGCAGAAGACCACACTGGGTGCCGCTCCAGTCAGCTATGAACAGGAAACAGAGGCTACAATGCAGATGGGCTTACTAAAATTGCACAAGATTGGAAAAAATGTTTCCTGCTGTGAAGAGACTCAATTTCTAATGCTGCAGTCAGATGGTACAGTCAGAATTTGGTGTAAACAACATGAAAGCATGGATCCATCTGTCCCGAAGCCAAACGAGCCTAGCAATGTGTTCCTAATGAAGTGGCCAGTTGTATATCTTGCATGTTATATTATACTGTATGTCTAAAAGAATGGGCAAATACTACCAAAGGAAAGAATGAGAAGATAGAATAGCGGATAGGAACGCCCATATTAGAATGGATCAGAGAATAAAAATGATGTTGGAGTCAGTTTAAAGGTAAATAATGGGTATACAAGTTATTTCTTAAAAATATTCATATCACAGTTGGGGATGGGGAAATTTGCTCTGCTTGTAGCCTGGGGTGATTTTAAATTCCTTCTGGAGATTTTTTGATTCTTATTCTCAGCGAGCAACGGGAGTATAAATATAATGTTCAAACAAGGAGAGAAAAGAAATAGCTCTGCAGCTACAGTCCAAAAGGGCAGAGTGATAATGGAGACTCCCTCCAAAAATGTTAAATAAATAACGTCCCAGAGAAACATTATCATATCAAAGATTGTACACATTTTAAATCCATTTTTCCAAGTCTCTGCTATAAAGTTATTTAGTCTAGCAGTGATATCATATAAGACATTCTGTGTTCAGATAAACTGGCATTAAATTTAATTTAACTGACATCTTTTGAACAAAGGGAGTTGAGTAAGCAACAGGACTGTGGTATGATACCAGTTAATCACTTTCATCTCGAGGGTTCTTTCTCTCAATCGCTGATTCTCAATTCTCAATAATAAAGAGGGGTTTAAAGAGTCATTTATCTGCACTTTTGTCATTGCTTTACTTTTTCCATTTCCTTTTTGTTGTCTCGCTTTCTCTCATTTCTTCAATACTTCTCTCCAATAATAGCAAACAGCTAGTTTGACTGTGAAATGGAATGAAACAAACCTTTAACTATCCATTGTAATAATAGTAATAATTTATGTATTTATTAAGGTTTGGATTTATTTATTTATTTATTTATGTTCTTTCTTACACCCTTGCTTGCTTGTTTGGTTTCCAGGTTCATATTTGGTGTCTCTGTTAGTTAAGTTAAAAGCAAGCCTGAATGCCTGACATCTGTTTTTTTTTTGTGATACAACCTCCTGCCTTGGTGCTATGGTGTTGTAGTGCTTTATATGCTGTAGTGTTTCTATAGCGTGTAGAGTTTGAAATGGAAATGCATGCTTCTTTGTTTTCTCTTCTATGTTCATCACATGTATGACCCGATGTTGTATAGAGGCATAACCAAGTCACCGGTTTGACAAGCCTCATGGAGTTTTATGAGACTTTTTCTCTCTCTTTCTGTCTTTTTTTTTTTGGCAAAATTGAGTTATGCACATTTTCTTTTTCTGCAACAACATATTAACAGTTTTTTTTTTTCATGCATTTTTTTTGGACTGATGCCACAACCCAGTTTTGCTATCTGGATTTCCAAAACTTTGAAGCTCAATATATCAAAACAGCTCAGAATGCAGCCAGAACCTTATCATTGCAAGGGAATGAAGTGGCAGTTTATGCAGAAGAGCACATTAATGAAGTGGATTCTTAAAAAAAAAAAAAAAAAAAAACTTGAAGTGGAAGAAAGTGACCACAACAATGGAGATTCTGAAAGGTATTTTGTCTGAAAGGTATTTTGTCCCTGGATACATAATCATTTTCATTATTATTTTAAAAATTTCCATTTGCATGAGCTGAAGTTGCATGTACAATAATAACGCATTTGTTACAAACTGCAGTTTTTGTGGCTACTAACTCAAAGCTGATGCGAAAATGACTGTTTATAGGTGCTAAAATCTGTATAGCCAGGAATTCTCCACTACTTTTAATGACCTTCAATTAATCATTATTTTTAATGTTAAGAATGCCTGATCAGCATTGTGAGGGATAAATGAGTAAGTATTCTGAAAAGAAATGACTTCCCATTACCATTAATAGAATCTTTACTTACCTGCAGCTCTATAAATCAGTAGGCCAATCCAACAAGCCACGAGGTAATAGAGCAGCATGAGCAAAGACTATCAGCAGACCGCTACAGAGCTGAAGACAACATCAATAATAAACACACCACATCCTATTGCCATTGTAATAGGATGGGTACCAGAGGGAGTTAGCATGGAAGGGAAATAACGATATGGTAAAGTCCTCTTTCACAGCATGGATTTTACTTTCCTGGTTGCTTACTTAATCTCTGAATAGGCCTCAGAAAATACTGCATTAGATACAAAAAGCAAAACCAAAGCAGAAAATCAGGTAAATTAATATCAAACTGCTATTGGCTGGGTATTCACAGTTTTCTGCAGACAGGAAATTCTTCAGATCGGTATGTCTCTGTAATGTCTCTGTTTGTAAATACCAAATTTATATGCAGTACCAGTCAAATGTTTGGACACAGGATTTATTTCCTACATTCTAGAACAATACTGGATTTTTATTTTTTTTCCAAAACTTCCAAAAGGTCATGAAGGTCAGCTGTTCAGGAACAGGTCTTACAAGAACAGTATTGTGTCGAGTGCGTTTGCAAAACCCATCAAACACCATGATGAAAATGTCTCTCATGAAGACCTTCCCAGGAAAGCAAGACCAAAACTTACCTCTGCTGCAGAGGAGAAGTTCATTTAGAGTCGGATTAGAGGTGTTATGAAGGCTGTACATAGCTATAAGTAGCAGATACATCTCAAACTCTCATTATTGCAAATTTTGGATGCATTCAGCATTATGCAATGTAGAAAGAAATAAGAATTCAGCTAAGACTATGGAATTAGAAGGTGTGTCCAAGTGCATTTTTAATGAATGCCCTATAAAGGATTAGTTTGTAGTAAAAGTTTATGTAACGAGTGAATCCTCTTCAACACACCCCAGTGTTATATACAGTACTGAACACTATTAAACCTGGTCACGGCATTACTCCATTAAACTGTTGCTCTTCCAGTCCAACATGGCTGACAGTGGCACATAGCCTTTTTAAAAACTTAGAAAACATATAAAGTTTAAAAAAGAAAAACATCTTTTCATGCATCTTTATATCTTTTTTTTTTTAATCTATGCATAATTGCTTTTTGTGTGTTTTTATTTTTTATTTTTATTATTTATGACTGCCAGAATTCATCCACCAAGTATTTATCCTTGGCCTATGTTTGATTTACACACCTTCTCCAATAATATCTAATTATCATCTTCGGTCCATTAATATGTCAAAGTCACAGTGTCACAATTTTCTGCTTTCCTTTTCCTTTCTTCGTATAATGTAGCTGTTTTACAACCAGTTCCTGAAATGATGCTCATCCTAGCTAACAGTTTTCTACAACTCCCCGTATCTACAACATGTCATGTCCTACCACTAGTCATTAGAGTTCACAAAGATCCATAAAACACCTTTAAAAGTCATATTTAAAACCATGAAAAAAGATTAAGGAAGAAAAAGACTTCCACTTAAGTCCGTATAGATTTCCTTATCGAGCTTCCAGTCGCTTCCTGTTTAAGTTGCATGACCCTATACAGTCTCCATTTTTCTGATCAATCTTCCCAGGTCTGTCGGTGATGTGTCACCAGGCCGTGTGTTTAAAGACAGCCAATGGCTATTTCAGAGCCTAAAGACAAACAGGCAGTCTGTTAAACTCACTGATAAACACACACACATCATGAGGGAAGACCGTAATGAATAATAGGTCTGTGTCGAACCAATTGTGTGGTCAGTGGGCCACTGCTGTGTCTGGAGGGGGAGCTTGTTTGCTGTGTGTGTGTGTGTGTGTGTGTGTGTGTGTGTGTGTGTGTGTGTGTGTGTGTGTGTGTGTGTGTGTGTG
>JAQMYI010000005.1:2150410-2164362 GCA_030014275.1 Clariallabes melas | reverse complement strand
AAACATTTCAGCATATCTTGACATATAGGACAATACTATAGAAATGAAACTTGGATATATACGTATTAGAGTCGTAAGTGTGCAGCTTGTATAACAGTACAGGTTTAATGTCCTCTTGAAATAACTCAACATACAGTATAGCCATTATTGTCAAAATAGCTGGCAACAAAAGTGAGCACACCCTAAGGGATAACAGCTGTACATCTTTAACCATGACCTATTCATCATGTCCATGTGTCCGTCAGTGGCCGAGTTTGTCTCCAGACCTGAACCCTACTGAGCACCTGTGGGGCGTCCTCAAGCGGAAGGTGGCGAAGCGCCACATGTGTCTAACATCCAGCAGCTCCGTGATGTCATTATGGGGGAGTGGAAGAGGATCCCAGCAACAACATGTGCAGCTCTGGTGAATTCCAGGCCCAGGAGGATTAAGGCTGTGCTTGATAACGACGGTGCTCACACAGAATACTGACACATTGGTGTCAATAGTCAGTTTTGACATGTTCACTTTGGGTGTACTTATTTTCATTGCCGGTTATTTAGACAATAAAGTCTGCATGTTGAGTTATTGTTAGAGGACAGTAAATCTGTACTGATATAACAAGCTGGACATTGACGACTCTGAAGTAGATCCAAGGTTTATTTCTATAGTATTGTCTCTTGAGAACATATAATAAAGTGGTTGCTAAAATGTGAGGGGTGTAATCACATGTGCACAGGGCATAAGCAACTTCCCATTTGCCCTCTTTGGCTGAACTGCCACTTGGGAGCAAATAATGTTTGTTTTTGCTGTTGTGGCTGCATAATTATTGCATAATTTGTTGATAAAGTTAAGCTAACTTGATTAATTTTGGACTAGATCATCCAAATTAACAAAAACTTGGTGCAAAGACAAGTACTATGCACCCTCTTCACCCTATTTATGATGGAACAATGTGGGTAGGAACCTGTAGTTGGCTTTAAGCTAGACTTGTTGGAGCTGGTGCTGGAAAGGAGGACCTTGAACATAATACTGCCCACCATGTCCAACACCAGTCACCCAATGTACAGTATGGAGCCTTGGGCAATCAAAAGAGCATGTGCAGTGGCAGACTTCTATTACAGAGAATCCTTTGTTTCCAGGGCCATACACTGCTTTAACACTGCTTTTGCTGTACTGTATCTCAGCTGCACATCTCAATCTGTCCACTGAATATGCATCTGTATTCACATTATTGTCTACAGTACAGTATGTATGTAACTTCTGTCTAAAAAGAACATGGAAGCATGACTGAGGGTCGCGAAAATGCATCTGAACAAACCGCAAGGCTTCTGGAACAATATTCTCTGGACAGATGAGACCAAAGAAAAGTTGTTTGACCTTAATGTCCACTGCCATGTTTGTTGAAAACCAAACAGCATTTCAGCAGAAACACCTCATACCCACTTTTAAGCCTGGCGGTGGAGGGGTGATGATTTGGGCTTGTTTTTGCAGCCACAGAACCTGGGCACCTTGTAGTCATTGAGTCGACCATGAACTCCTCTGCATTCCAGAGGCAAATGTGAGGCCATCTATCCGGCAGTTAAAGCTTGTTCAAAATTGCATCATGAAGCATAACAGAAATAAGCATAATTTTTGTTAAATCTACAAGCGAATGGCTGAAAAATAAAAGAATCAAGGTTTTGGAATGGCCTAGTCAAAGTCCAGACCGAGCTGTGCATAAGCGAATGCACTAAAACCACATGCAGCTTACTACATTATGGGGAAACCGGAAAGTATAGTACTGTACAAACGTCTCTGTCCTGAAGACTTTCCTGTTGTAGAAAACTTATTGAGTGTTATAAAGCGCTCACACTGGAAACTGCTTCGACTAAATGGATCCTTACAGAAAACTTCACCACATCAATATTATGGATTATTCTTTGGTAAATAACAAGTTATATTTTTAATGATTTATAAACCTTATGTGCAGAACCCTCCCATCAGAATTCAGGGTGAAAAAGAGAGAGACTAAAGATAAAACTACAGTATGTTTGCAACTGTCTTATTTCCTGTTAGGTTGCTCAGCTTTACGTAGGTTCGAGCCAATTCATCATCACCAACAATATCTTTACAGGAAAACATAGAAGGAAAATACTGTCACATATTGTCAACACACGAACAGAAACAACAAGATATAAGGCAATGAAAGAACAACAGCTAACTTCTCAGTTAAAGAATAATTGAGCTGCACTACACATCTCCTCTGAGATACAATAATTCCTCTTAGCACATGTTTGCTGTTTACTGTCTGTATAATTCAAGTGAAATGACAGGTTTATTACCAGAGAATAACTATCAGAGCATAAATCAATAAAATTGGATATTAATGCTTCGTACTAACTATAAAGCATGCATGTATGAGTTCCTCAGAAGAATTATCACTGTTCGCAGAAGAACTGCGGTGTAAGCAAAAAAGATGGGGCCACCAGGGCGGCTCTGGCCCCCTAGACCATGACTCCACAAGACCTCTGGGGGGTGTGCAGTGATGTCTGGCACCAGGACGTTGGCAGCAGATCCTTTGAGTACTGTGGTTTGTGGGGAGGGACCTCTGCGGATTGGATTGGTGTGTCTGGACCATCCCCTGGGTGCTTGGATGCCTTGGATTTGGAATTTGAGGAATTTTGAGGACTTTCCCGCTGGGCCACATGCACAGCAGGCTGTGGTGTTCTCTTGCCTTTTTATCAAAGCCAGCATTGACTTTTTCTGTTGGATCAGACCTGACAGGCTGGCTTGTGGTCCCCATGGGCATGGGTGAGCCTTGTGTGTCCATGATCATGTCTCCAGTTTATTGGTTTATAGATGATGATCAATTTAGTCACGTCACAATGTTATGGCTGATTGGGGTATTTCTAGGAAGGGCATATTATTATGCACTACAAATTTGCCATTTAGTACAGCAGTACTGACTTTCATAAGTCTCTCCCTGTGTAATCTCAGTTACACAGATTTGCATAAAGGAACACCCACAGATTAGCATACAAGGTAAACAACTCTCCTTTAACGAAGTGATTTCATGGCTGCGTGTGTAACCTATTGCGTATTAGTGAGTGAAGGAGTGTGTGAATGTCGACCAGAGGTCCTGCAATGGGAATGAATAGATAAAATGGTCCCAAGTTGGACAACAGGAGGTTCCTAGATGGATGGATGGAATATAAATGTATATAAGATGTAATTATTTGGCTCTGTGTTGTTTGAAATGTTGAAATGTGCCTTGCATTCACAGTGATGCTGTTGTTGGGGTGACTTGCTGGTAAAGATCAACTAAAATTGCACTGAGCAAACAAAACTGACTGATAACACATCACTCTCGGCAAAGAGCTTTCTGCCATCCTTAAAATCATTTTTCCTCCCCAAAGCTGTGTGCGGCAAATTTTCAAGCAAGTCATCAAATCTTTAGGAATCCATTTTACAAACGTTTTCATTACGTCTGTGTCACCTGTGTGCACGGTGTTGAAAGCACAAAAATGAACGATTGCTCTGATGGGAGGTCCTCATAATCCGTTTACATGTGATTTCTATCACTATTGGTTTCTGCACAGTTAACTCTGTACAGAGACCGTTGATGAATGAGAAACCCCCGGTGTTGTGGTTGTAGAGTAAAATTGAACTGCAGTTTGTGAAATTTCATTTCTACAACATAACATTAAAACCATCTTGGGATTAATAGCAGGCTTATTTTATGGTCTGGAAACCCACAGCATGTCTCCTTGATTTAATAAGGACAGCAGTGAGGTGAGCTTGTGCCGAGGACCCTGATTACACCCTGATGAGCACTAATCACCGGTAGTAAAAATACATAAGAGTTAGAGTATTATCCCCTTTAATTTCATGAATGTGCCAAACAAAATGACCTGCCTGAAAAAAAGATAAAGGTCATGTAAACACAGCTACTGTAGGTGGCGTTTCAAGATGTTATTCCATGGTTCAGCAGTAACAGGATTCATGGTCCGGTCAATTAAACATACATTATGTAAATGTGCAAACTGATGGTTCTTGAGTCAGCTTAGAGCATGTTATGTAATAATGTTGAATATAAGCAAATGAAATATTAAAGGAGTGATTCTGAATCGAGGAAAACATGAATTAAACTATTATAAAGCATCTCAGCAATTCAGTAATGTCTCATGAATATTGTTATCTCAGATAAAACGTCTCATTCTTTTACAAGGTTACTTTAAAGGCAATGGCTGTATTTTTTTAATTATTAAATTGGTTGCATATTTTAAAGGCAATTATTAAATAGTGATAGGACAGTAATGACATTTACCATTTTATTATTATTATTATTATTATTATTATTGTAAAAAGTTCCATAATCAGTTATGTTAAAAAGGGGGAAAAGCTCATTTTTCTTCTTCTTACGATCAGAAAATTTTGATGATGCAACTTCCTGTTCCTGTAACTTGTAGAATATTTTCCAAAAAATAAAAATAAATAGTTAATGAAATAACAAGCTTAATAATAAATTAGTAATAATTTAGTAATAACTTAGTAATAAAAGCTTTTAATAAAAAATGAAAAGTCCAATTAAATAAATATGATTTACGATGCTTTTTAAATAAATCCTAATGTTCATTGATGTTTTAATGAACACAGAGGTTGTTGTGACAAACAGTTTACATGTTTTAATATATCCTGCCATTACATTAAATAAATAAATAGTGGTCAATATAATAACATTAGGACCCAAAGGGCACCCGATCGTGTAATTACCCTAAAGAGTGTCCATGTGCTAAGTATTTAATACTTTATTAATGCATCCATTTAACGTATTCTGATTTAGGCCTGTCCCATGAGTGCTGGAAATATTTAGTCTTGCTTAAATTACAGTCTAATCTTGTGTGTTAGGCCTCGGCAGTATCCTCAGTCCCAGAGTCAGATCTCCTGCAGCTTTAAACACAGCCACTGAGAGGTTTTAAATAAAGACACCGGCATAATTTGAGTACTGAATAAAAAAGAGAAAAAAGAAAGTGCACTGCATGACTTGAGGAATTTATGTTTATATATTTATATTTTTTTCTTGTAACAAAAGCTTTTAATCACAGAAATATTTCACATAAGACTTTTTTTTTCTTCATTTTTACAACCCAAGGGGAAAAAAAAATCTGTCTATGTAACAACACATACACACATTGATGCACCTTCTTATCGACGCTGACCAGGAAAATAAAAGCATCACTGTACACCTTGCTTTCATACATAGTTGTACAAAAAATAACAGAAATAATCAAAACCAAAACGAGTAACAAAAAAAAAGGTAATTACACAAACGCAGTAAGAAAGAAATATTACATGAAAATGTAACTGAAATGGAAATGAAATCGTTTACGTATTTTCTTTAAATAGTTCAAAATAATTATTGATTGATGGTATGTATTAAAGGCAATAAACTAATAATTCTATGCACATATAAAAATAAATGTTTTCCAAATAAGAAAAAATACATATGATCTGAAATGGAAACTTCTTATCATCACATTTACAACTTACTGTATCAGAGGCAGAAACTGTTCATTTCTGTATTTCGTAGAAAATGTTAGAAATTCCACAGAAATCATTGACGGATTTTATTGGAAAGAAACAGACAGAATGATGAACCAACAAAAACATGAACTGAAGGAGCCAATATTACTGTACCAAACCTGTACCTTAGGACAAGTCAGTGGTAGAACATATCCTTTATTTTCTAGTGATCCATTAAAAGATTTAAAGTAAAAAAAAAAAATTTAAAAAAAAAGGATGAAACTTAGCTGTAGCTCCTTTAGCCGACATCATTAACATGCCATTTTTAATATATTCGTTCGACTTGTTTATAGCCATTATATCTGAACACTATGGGTAATCTGATTTATTACAAAGAAAGAAAAAATAAATGGGCAAAAAAATAAAAAAAGAAGAAAAGTGATTTGACAAAAAAAGTAAAAAATACTGTTTATTATACATTCACATTTCTTTTTTTCATGTCTTTTTCATACAAATTTGTTTTTCATCAAATGAAATGCACACATTTAGTCTTTTGTGTAATTTGTGCACATCAACTTACTTGAGAAAGAAAAAAAAAAGTATTTTCTCTGAGATTCTCATACATCATTCATGATCAGATATAAAATCCAATCCACATCTGTTCTCAAATTGCAAACGCAGTCAGTGAGAGCCTCAGGTTCAGGCTCCAGCGATGGCGGCGAGGTCTCTCATTCATATGCTCATAATGTCAACCCGGAGTTTGTATTTTGATCAAATGGACAGAATGACAAAGTCATTAACATGGGAGTTCATGCAGTACATATCCTATCAATCCGGTCCTACGAGTCCTTCCTTCTTTTGAAAATTCAGCTCATTTGCTTTTCTCCAAACAGGATAGATGCCAAAAGTCTGGCCTTTTCTGACAAAAGATGAGTCTTGGCCATTAATCAGACTGTACTCTCCATGACCCATTCAGAGCTGTCAAGTGTCCCTTTATCTCCTTCCCCCTCGCTCTCGTCGCACTGCAGCAGCATGCCATTCACTGACAGGCTCCTTTTAGTCCAGATGTTGCTGATACGCTGTGGGTAGCTAAGGCACTGCGAAGCACCAACATCACCCATGTCGAAGGAGTGACTGCGCTTGGGCTTGCTCTCCAGCGGCAGCCTGAGTAACCGGCCCAGCCTGGAGTCCCCACGGCCCAGCAGTGGCTCCTTGTCTGAAAGAATGTCGGCCATGATGGCCCCTGTAGAGGAACGGTTACCTGGATCTCTGGCTGGAGCTTTTATGTCCAGAGAGGCAAAAGCTCCAAGCAGGTGGTCTAGATTTGCCCTTGTTTTAGCTGGAGCGTGCTTCCATCTGTGAGCTCCAGTGCTGGACTCGGCACACGGGTCGTACCGCCCCACCTTCTCGCAGCCGATCGTGTCTGTTGAGGAAGTGGAAGAGAGGCTGCTTTGCAAAGAGCCACACTTAAACTCTACTACCTCATCATGCATCACAACTATGGCTTTAGGGGCCGGAGGTAGAGGAGCCCCACTGACCAACTGCGCTGCCTGCATTCCACCATTGGTTTGAGAGTAAGTGTTGCTGACTGATACAAGCTTGGCGACTTGGGAAGAGCTACTCACTTTGTAGCGCACCATGAGGATGACAATGAAGACCAGGAGAGTCGCCACGATCACACCGCCGATCACCAAGATCATAGTCCCCCCGAGGAACTGCCTGTGAAGGGACTGGCAGCGAGGATAGTCATCACGAGTCACAAACTGAACGCAGCCCACTATGTTGGTGGCGGTCAGGGTGGTGGCAGTGTCGTCCCAGATGGCGAGCACACACAGGTCGTACTGCATCCCCGGCATCAGGTTGTTGACCACAAAGGCTCTGCTGGCAAACGGTATCATCCTGCAAACAAGAATAAAAAAGAATAAAAGCTTTAAGGTGAAGAGACCAAATAAAAATATATATATAACCAATATACAAACATTATAAACAACCTCAACAAACTAAACAACAAAATTGCAATTATGATGCAAATACTATTCATTATTAATTGTTTGGCTGTTAATTGCTTTATTGACAGTGATACTTGTAGTGCTTTCTTTATTTAAAGTTTTATGTTAAAAAAAAAAAAAAACATTATGTAAGAAACCAATTTAAAATCTTTTGCAAAATCTTGATCCTACATAATTTTGCTTTAATTACAACATTTAGCAGAATAGAAATGCTCAGGAAAAAAAAGTTTTAAAACATGTTTTTCTGGTTTTGTCCCAAACAGACCATGTCGCAAGTAAAACCTCTTCAAAATAATTAAAATAAGTAAAAACCCATAATTATACAAAGCCTCCACAGTCACTCAGTGAGCCCAATGCAGGTCTTTGGACTGTGGGATGAAACTGGAGACCCGGAGGAAACCCACCAAGCACGGGGAGAACATGCAAACTCCACTTTGGCTACTACTGTACTACTACTACTACTACTACTAATAATAATAATAAATGCATTTTGTTCATTTGCAAAAGTTGATATAGTCGCAGAATTAAAAAATAAATAAGTTTCAAAAGTCATCAGTACCGAAAAATCCCAGTACCCCTGAAATAAAAAAAATCTAACAAACAAAGACTACACCATAAAAAAATCCTTTCTTGGGCAACATGCCACTGGCACTCTCAAACTTATTGAGTCAGATTACAGCAAAGCATCGTGTCTACCAAGCCGACAATTATGGATCTTGAACACTAAGTATTTTGCTAGTATTTATGGTTCTGTTATTGCCTTTAGCTTGTTTGTATACAGCTTATATCATAAGCCATGATAAAGAACCAGTGGTACTGTATATGTCAGTACTCCTTTGTGCACTCTTTGAATTTCTTATAATTAAATAAAGAAAAACATACAGAATTGCAAAGCAATGATAAAAAAATAATAATAATAATAAAACAAGCAGAAATAAAAAGGGCCAGTTATCATGAGGCCAATTAAATCATAAAGGTAATGGGTAGTTCAGCAGTTTCAACAACAGCTTTGCATTCTTCTGGCATATATATTGCCATGTGGTGTGTCTTTTGAAGATTCCTGGCTGGTGAGATATAAACAGGTTTTTAATTAAAGCATAAAAGATTAGACAACTGTGCCCTTCTGAGAGCTCTACACACAAACAAAACAATTACACGAATGCATTTTGCCTCAATTTCCAGGTGGTGCTGTGATTTTTTTTTTTTAGACGAAAAGGTGAATCAAGATGCACAGATAAAAGAAAGAATGAAAAGCAAAACTAACTACATGCATCAGTAGTCTGGTTAAAGTAGTGCTGCTGAAGGGTTTGAAGCTCCAGTTAACATTTATGCTTTGAATTACAACGATTAAAAAGTGATAAATACTAATTTGTGTGCACAGGCAGATAGATCGTTGCACAGATGGATTGTGCAGGCAGTGACTTGGATGTTGCAAGTGATTTACAAATAATAATAATAATAATAATAATAATAATAATAATAATAGAGGAATGCTCACATATAATGTTAAAAATAAAAAGATTAAACAATAACCTGGAATCTGGAAGTTTTATCATAAGATGAAAGTTTATTAAAAATGAAAGTAGAAATCACAGCTGTGTTAAACAGTGAAAGTAAGAGCATTTCCAGAATAGTCATTTACAGGATTGGGATTAATCAGCTGTGTGTCCATAAACAAACACTTGTTAGTGAGACTCATCAGAAAAAATAAGGCAAAAATTCAGTTTGTTAGGGAGCATAAAGATTGGACTTTGATGGAAAAAGGTCATGTGACCTGATGAGTCCAGACTGATCCTATTCCAGAGTGATGGGCGTGTCAGGGTAATAAGGGAAGCGCATGAAGCGATGCACCATCATGTATAGTGTCCACTGTACAAGTCCTCTGGAGACAGTGTTATGATCTGGGTTTGATCAGGTGCTCAGGTCGAGACTCAGCAACGTTATGGGGCAATAAAATGAAGTCAGAATTAAATATTAGAGTGTGCAACTTTTTTGTCCAGACAACGTATATCAATTAGTTGTGTATAAGATAAAAGACTTCCTTTTAAATGCTACTGACAGCATGAGTGTAAACATTGAAATGCATAAGGCATAATTCCCATCATTAAACGTATATATAGAATTTTGCCTTTAAACTAGCAGTACTGGTTTTCAACAAATTTAATACCTGTCCTTCTGTCACATTAATTTACATAAATTATTTTTATTAACCCTTTCTGTTTTTACATATTAAAACAAACAAACAAACAAATTTGTCTAATATACTGTATAGGCCCTGTTAGAAACAATCTTATTTTTTTAATGATTGCACTGGAGCTGCCAGGGACTCTCCAACCGCATGCTTTTTAGATCTTATCTTTTTCGAGTCGGTGGAAGTGATTTATCCTTCGGTCAACAGCGTACTCCTGCCGTATCAGCAGTGTGACACATTGACTGCACCATACACACCCGTTCTACAGAAGTCCATTATTCATCCAAAATCACAATTCCATCACTGGAGTGTATAAAATAGAAACTATGAAAGAACCCTTTATGTTTTTTTCTTTTACATGAGGGCAGCATTAGTAATACTGTAGCATTATTTATTTGTTTATTTATAAATATTCCACGCCCCTTATACTGTACAGTCTAGGCGGCATTACCCCAAACTAATTTTCTTACACATAAATACTGTAAATGTGCACTAAACCTGGGATTAGTAGGACTTTTTTGATCAGAATCAAATTTTCTCAGTGAAGACCAAGATAACAAACCTACCATCTAATTGTCTACTTAAAAATAAACAGTAATCCATGAATAATCTAAAGGCTTTCATCCACCTTTTTAATATTAGCTTGAGACACCAGTGGAAGCCAGTAGTGTTTTGGATACGGTTCATTTATTTTCCACAATGTATTGAGGCGACTATAATAAAATCTGTAAAAAAATAAATAAATAAATAATAATAATAAAAAAATTCTTGTGCTTCATGAAAAAAAAGAAGAAAAAAAATCTTAAGTGCTGTTAATTAAGGAATAGAAGTGTGTGCCAATTTTGAAATCTCACTACAGAAGTTTCATGACCTCAGTGGATGAAAAATGCATTTATGTTTGATTGGTGTAGTTTGTTTAAAACTAGCAAATGACTAAACTCAGTGGAATACAGTATACTTTTTTTAAACAAAGTCTGTTACATGTTTATCCCAGATAAATGTACCCATCTCTTGGATTTATACTGGTTTGCACTTATTTTGGGTTCTCATGTCCCACATGTAATGTCATAAATAACTAAGACATAAGAAAAATGGATTGGAATATGTAAACATGAATGTATTCAATTGTAGTCGGTTAGATAACAGTATAACATCTATTATGTAAAAACGTCCACAATACACAGTACTGTGCAAAACTCTTGACCCACCCCTCATGTCTTCACATTTTGCTTCGAACGAGCCAGATATTCTTGTATTTTAAATATAGTTGTGAGGAATAGTTCTACAGGCTTCCTGAATGACTTTTTTGTCTCTCATTTTCAGTACAGTCCCCGGACCTGAGCAGTTTCCTGTTTTGTTTTTGTTTGTTTGTACACCACACAGTGAATTATGACTCATTCAAGCATTGCAAATCATGTAACTTAATGCATGAACCAGTTAGAAACAGCTGCAGATGAGATTAGAATGCTGAGTGGTTGGAACAGACGAGAGGGGAAATGAGGTCGCTGCTGAAGTTGTTACATAAACAACCAGTTTTTAAATTGTATCTTTAGGCAAACCTTTGTTACCATTTCTTGAATTTAATCTACGTAATTTAAATACAATATGAAAACATGAGGGGTGGCTCAATAATTTTGACTGTAGTTTATAACTGTAGATATACAGTATAAATAGCAGTGTCACAATATTACATTTCTTGTTTAGATACTGATACCATCAGTATCTATTTCGATGCTTCAATACTTCTCTATGAGCCAGAGGTACTAACCTTCTATTTAAAAAAATGGGTTAAAATTATTAAGGTGATACATCTGTCATAGCAGAAGGCATCAAGTTTGTGAGATATCAATTGCAGAAAAAAATTGATGAGACTGATTCTAATAATTGTAGAATTATTCATATATATATCATAATCTAGGACGAGGCTATGTCAGATTGTCTTCTAATGTTTTGCAAAGAGAAAAAAATTACATTCACTGCTGTATTTATTTCAATGATTACTGTACTGTGAGTGTACAACTATCACTAGTCGGGTTTAGAATTTCTTGAAAAGGTCAGGAAGTTTGTCCAACAGATGTTAAACCAGGTTTGAGGTGTTCCCTTCATTTGTTTAAAAAAAAAAAAAGCTTTTATAAAAATTATGGATTATAATATAGGGCAAATCATACCATTTGCTGAGTTTTATTG
Source organism: Clariallabes melas (assembly GCA_030014275.1). Taxonomy (NCBI): domain Eukaryota; kingdom Metazoa; phylum Chordata; class Actinopteri; order Siluriformes; family Clariidae; genus Clariallabes; species Clariallabes melas. Next base: position 2,152,493 of record JAQMYI010000005.1, on the reverse strand, counting down.
TCTGTTTGCAGACAAAATGCTATAAAAAGCTTTTTTTTTTTTTTTTTTACAGCAATTTGCTACAACTTCTTAGGCTAATAAAAAGGGTGTTCACTCACTCACTCATCATCTATACTGCTTTATCCTCTATTCAGGGTGGCGGGGGGCCTGGAGTCTAACCCAGGAAGCTTGGGGCATGAGGAGGGGGACACCCTGGACAGGGTGCCAATCCATCGCAGGGCACACACACATACACACACTCATTCACACACTACAGGCAATTTGAGAACGCCAATTAGGCTAATCTGCATGTCTTTGGACTGTGGGAGGAAACCGGAGTACCCGGAGGAAACCCACCAAGCACGTGGAGAACATGCAAACCCCATGAACACAGAGACGGGAATCAAGTCTGGCCGCGAATTGAACCCTGGAGGTGCAAGGCGACAGTTCTAACCACTACACCACCGTGCCACCCAAAAAGTGTGTTCCTACAGTGCAATACACTGGATAATTTGAAATACAGTCATTTGTAAAAGTTAGTGCCTCCATATCTCTCCATAGGACATTGTTCCAGAAGCCTTGTGATTTGTTCAATTGCAAACCTCCCAAACAAACTGTACTTTTTCAGTCTTCTTCTAATTGTGCCATCATGGACTTTTAACATGGTCAGTGAGCCCTGCGGGTTCTGAGATGTACTGAAGCTTTCGGGTTTTTGTATTTATCTGAGCATTAAACAGTTTGACCTTGAGGTGAATGTGCTGGGACGTCCACTCCTGGGAAGATTGGCAACTGTCCATTTGTGAATAATTTTTCTTACTGTAGAATGTTGTTCCAAAATGACTTGGAAATGGTTTTATAATCCTTTGGAGATTATTGTGCAAGACCTTTGCTTATGTCTTTCCCTCTTGGCATTGTGTTAACACACAGACCAGCAAACTGCCAAAACGTCTGCTTTTACATTTACATTTAGGCATTTGGCAGACGCTCTTATCCAGAGTGACTTACAAAAAGCTTTTATAGAGGTCTGCACACTTGCTGACGATCAGATAATCAAGGGCTGATGATTAGCAGCACCTGGTTGTGACTTACCCTCTTAAATCCTGTGGAAGTACTAAGGGGGTACTTAGTATTGCACACATTCATATCCACATTTTTTTTTTTTTTACTTTTTGGCTTCATTTGTGTTAAATAAATAATGGCATGGTGAAAATTATATGTTGTTGTTTCTCTAAAGTTGTATTTGCCTAATACTGAGAACCGCTATGATCAGATGATTTTTATTATGTTTTTACACAAAAACACATAGAATTAACAGAGGAGGCGCTAACGTTTATAGTGTAGATGGTTCCTAACAGAATCTTCCATAGTTGCCCAGGTTATGCACTTTATTGCACTTTATTTACTGACCCCATTGGTATAAAGTACTCATGTTTCTAAGAGATTAACTTCAGTGGGTTTTAACAGGGGATAATATAAAAATATAGAACATTGTACTTGGTTATCTGTCTACTCCAGAGCAAAAAAATACACATTTTGTCACATACTCTTGAGTAATTGGAGTGAGAATATTAAAAATCTAGTTTATGTCCCAACATAAAACCAACTTTGTGTTGGGTTGTGAGTCATTTGAAAAACACCGCTTGTACAGGGGATACTGCTGGGTTTAGGATTTTGCCTTTTTTCCTCCACTTTATAGCTAAAACATGGTTACAGTAAATTTTACTTCGGCCGCTCTTTTTATTCTGCTGCCATTTCTTCAAGTTCAATTTTTGAACAAAATGAAAAAGTGCTTCTCTCTTACTCACAGACTCAGTCACTGCTGTCACCATTTACACAATTAAAAAATATATATTAAAAATGCTGATGTAGTATAAAATTTTTCAAAAATCCTTAACACCGTATACTGTGCAGTGCAAATAGATAGAAACGTAGATAGATATTACAGTATAAACAGGTAGATAGAAAGATCGAAGCAAGAATTATCGAAGCCAGTATTTACTCACTCTAACTCACTCATCATCTATACCAGCCTATCCCAGGAGGCTTAGGGCACAAGGTGGGGTACACCCTGGACAGGGTGCCAATCCATCGCAGGGCACACACA
>JAQMYI010000005.1:2129204-2150310 GCA_030014275.1 Clariallabes melas | reverse complement strand
CAATGTAGAAAGAAATAAAAATCAGGAACCATCATGGAGTTAGAAAGTGTTCTAAAACTTTTGAACGGTAGTGTATGCACTAATTTACTTTCTGTATTCTACACAAGAATACTTATTCTACTGGCAGATAATTTGCTTCTCTCTAAAAATGAATGCGTTGATTAAACAAAATGATCTGATATGGAAATTATACTTTCATTTAACCATACTCTATATATTTACAGTATATGTTCCTAGGATATAATTTTTGTAGTTTAGTTATGGTAAGTAACAACATCTGTCCTCATAAATCTCTTCGTGACAGACTGCATATGGGTCGATCCATGAATATCACCTTTGTTCAATGATCGCTGCAGCTCAGTCAAAGTGACAGGTGGCCACACAGCAGCGTTCTAACATGTGCCTTTCTAGTTCACTAAGTTTAGAGGGACAGTGGGACCTGAATAGTGTGACTGAATGTCTTAAGTGAATTGACTTAAGCACAAACTTGGTCTATCATGTCCTATGCAATATTTCTTCTTCTCCATGATTAAATTCCTGATATTCCTGATGTTTGGAATGTTATCTTGACTTGAGCTGTTTCGAGGGGTGTTCAAGTCAAACTGGGAGTTTTCATCGGTTCCGTGAGTTACTGTTTATTTCTCTATATAATGAACTTATCCCAGTGTTTCACTAGTGCTTGGATACCATTAAGGTAGAAAGTTTTCTATAGACGCTGGACCCATGATTGGACTGCCTGTCTGATTCACGTCTGAAACGCCGGCCTCCCAGGAACTCCTTTAATGCCCCAAAGTTGTGGAACTGTGAAGCGAGGTCAGGACTGTAGCAATAGATTTCAGTCAAGTTCGGTGTAATGCGCAAAGTGATGCTGGTGTATACAATTCCCACGGACAGATGCGTCTCGTCTGCAAGCTGGCAAAAGGTAATCGGTCGATTTTAATCAGACATTGAATGTTCATAGGAACGATTGCAGTGGGTTCTGCGCCACCTCGGCCTGGTTTGTCATTCACAGAGGTACGGTCTTCTTTAAAACGTTTGCACCGTTCAAATGTTTTACTGCAGCTAAGAGTCTGATCACAGGTCCCGGTTTGACTTGAACAACCTTCGTATTTGCCATGGCGCAATACTTTACCATTTTGTATTCTTTCTTTTTTTATTTTGCTCAATATATTTGTATTATTTTCTTCCATGTAACTTCTTCGACTCACCCAGAAGTCGTTAGAAAAAAATAAGCACACTTTTTTGAAAAAACAAACAAACAAACAAACAAAAAAGCTATTTGTTAACATGAATGCTGTATCACTGTAGAATTAAGCTATTAAAATAGGCTTTTAGATGACTAACGGGAAGAGTCGTTACCTTCATTATTCTTGTAGGAAGAAAAGACTGGTAATTAATTATACCCCAAAAATGAAAGAGCATATGTAATGAGCAATACGCATTAATCAAGCAGTTAGCGCCATACTGCAGAATGCTACAAGCACAAGCTGGCAAACTGATTCATGCAAATAAAAACAGAGAAGATTCAAGTATTAGTATTATTCAAAAGAATAACAGCTGGTGAGAAAACTCAAAAAACTAATCTGCAGTTACTAATATGTAGTATATTGCTTTGATGTAGTATATTACTGTGACAAGTATATCAGAATTAACAGATGAAAGGGTTCACTGATATGTTTTCTGCAGTTTATGACCCAGACATACAGAAACATATGTACACTTCACAGTATCTCATCTTTTGCTATTCCCACACACTCCTCATACGGTAGGCCCTGTGATTTACATAACACTTAACGTAAACATCCTCCACCACCCACTCCCACTTCACCAGTTAAATATAGATTAGACAAGAGCGCACTGTTGATAGGTAACTGCTTGTCAATAGAATTTAGAAAAAATAATAAGTTTATAATATAATGACACGATATAGGTTTCATTTCAAAAACAGAAAATCAGCATTGATGGAAAAAATTAAACACGTTTGTCACAAACACGAGTCAGAAAGGTCTAGATCATTCTTCTGAGTGAGAAACGAATTAAAAAAGAAGATAATTATTATCATAGATTACAAATGCATGCAATCAGCACTATGTACTGTACCCAACCTACTGTACTAAGAACTACTGACCTTATTTTCACAGTAGCAAACAAGAGAGCTATGGCTGACCCTTCGTTTTGTATTTGCATGAGTAACATACTGCAGTGACACAATGTCAGGAACAAGCACCGAATCTACAGAGCGGCAATTTTGTATATAAAATAGTCCATAAATTCATTCAATTCGCTTAAACAATTTCTTGAGATCAATCTTTGGTGTACTGTATAGTATAGTCAAACCGGGACTTTTGATGCCATTTCTCATGAATGAATGAATTAATTAATTAATCAAACCAATTAACATTTACATAAGACTTCAACCAAGACTCTTGGTGGATATAAAACATGAAGATGCGAATGTTAGCATGTACGCCCTTGAATGATGATCCTGGCCGCCGTGGCTCGGAGAGACTGCTACAGTCGTTCCCGTGAACATTCAGTGAGTGGAACGCCTGATTCATGAAAACTCGACAGATAACCTGTCACCAAACTTGTGTATGACTGTGTGAACTGTACACACAATCATTCATCAACACCACTTCCACATTACAGGAACTCGGCTGGGAGTTATCGCCACGTCTCCCGTACAATCCTGATGTTTCGGGCATTAAAGGAGATCCTGGGAGGCAGACATTTCAGACATGAAGCAGCCAGTACGATCATGCCTTTGGGGTAGTGAGAAAACGTTCTGCCTTGATGGTATCCAAGCACTAGTAAAACGCTGACATACAGTACATGCAGAACTGTCTTCTGTTATTTTGTGCAATCAAAAGTCCCGGTTTTGACTTGAACACCCATTGTTTTACATTTATCAAGTTTCCTAATCACAAATTTAGTTCCTACCTACAATGTGTTTTTCCTTGAGAAACAACTGCTTGACAAAAAAAAAAAAAAAAAGAGATAAACTGTGATTTCCTCTTGTCTAGATACAGTATACGATGAATTGTGAACAAATATATTACAGGAAAATCATAGCTTGGATGTAAGTAGCATAAATTATCGGTTCCTCCAGTGAATTTGTACTATTTGTGCCATTAGAAGAGCTTTCTTGCTATTCTGACAAAAAAGCTACTGTAGTATAAAGCAGCATTTGTCATTTGCAGTAAATATAGTAAATTTAGCATTGAAAGTCACTCTGGATAAGCGCGTCTGCCAAATGCCTAAATGTAAATGGATAACATTGTAGGGTGCTTTGTAGGCTATACATTTTGGCTAATATGGTTTCTAAGGAAAGAAATGTTGGACAGTGCAAAAAAGACAAAAGTACAAATTGTGTGAATGCATGGTGATAAGTACGGATAGAGGATAGTAAATAAAATGTTCTATTGTTTTTGTATTACGTGATGCTGACCTATCATTACATCATGCAAAGCATTGTTTTGAGAATTACAGAACATTCGTTCAAACACAGAAAATAGCTACAGGTAAATGGAAATTATTTTAGGGTTTTAGTCTAAATTAGAGTGGAAGGAGACAGAGGGGGATGAAGAAGACTTTCAAACTGATTAGTATTCATAAGACTCATAAGAGGGCAAAGACGAACGGTTACCTGTAAATCAGGACCTCATCATCTGAGCAGTTGTACTGGAGCTGGTACATTTTCACCTTGGGAGCTGTTTTGCTCACTGTCCACTTAACCAGGGCAGAGACAGATGTGACCTCTGACACAGATACCACCTGTTCTGGCTGGGGTTTGGTCTCCCCTTTGCTGGTTTTTGTGGAGCTGGTGATGTCAGACAGCCTGGACTTGGGCTGTGAGGTACGGTTCGTACCGTTGCTGAGATGAGGCAGCTGAATGATGGAGAGTTCAATTGAGGCTGTGGATTCTCCTGCAGCGTTAGAGGCAATGCAAGTGAAAGTGCCGTAATCCTTGGCTGAAGTGACCATGATGTCCAGGGTGCCATTCTCATAAATAGTGGCTCGTGAAGAGTTACTTATAAGTCGGTCATCAGGAGCCACCCAGTGTATATAAGGCATGGGGTCACCCACTGCCTTGCAGCGTAGGTTGGCTGTCTGGCCTTCAAGCACCAGAAGTTTGTGAGTATGCTGAGTAATCAAAGGCGGCTCACAGATAAACTCCTCCTCACGCACATACCAAAAGTAGCGCCCCTTTAGATTTGGAGGAGACGCGCAAGTCTCCATGTCATCCTCGCGCTCGAGCCGCCGCAACCACAAAATTTCACAATTACAATGAAGAGGGTTTCCACTGAAACTTAGAGACAGCATAGGGGCATATGGTGTACTCAGTACCGCATTGCTCTGAGAACGTGCAAATATCGGATCTGGTGGAAGCTTCTGGAGCCGATTTGACGTTAGGTCAAGCCTGGCCAACTTGTCCAAGTCTGTGAAAGTACCCTCCGAAATGTGATTGAGGAGATTGTGGTCAAGGCTGAGCTGGTGCAAGTTGAGCATCTTGCGGACGGCCTCCCAGGGTACACTCCGCAGGTTGTTGTAGGACAGGTCCAAATCCTCCAGTGTTAGAAGCAGGTCATCAAAGGCCTCTTTGGAGATGTGACCCAGCTGGTTGTTATTCAGAATGAGGTGCTGCAAGTTAACCAAACCTCTCAGAGAATCTGAGCCAAGCTCGGTTAGGCGGTTGCTGTCCAGATGGAGTGAGCGTAGGGTCTCAAGATCCACAAAAGAGAAAGGCAGGATGGAGCTTATGGTGTTCCGGGAAAGTGTCAAGTCCACAAGACTTGTCATGTTGACAAAATCCTGCTGCGTAATCCTGATAATATAATTCCCTCCCAGCCGTAGCTCGACAGTCCGACGGTCAATGTCAGCCGGGACAAAGAGCAGGCCCTTAGAAGGACACAGGGTGCCTAGAGACTCAGACAGGTTCTGGCAGACACAGTACTTGGGGCATGCAGCGGCTGTCATCACTGTAGTTCCCAGAAGCAGGAGACTGCAGAACACTTTGGCCATGGTAGATCATGTACAAAGGCCTGAAAAGGCAAAAAAGCAAGAACAGGTTAGGCTGCCCTTAAAAACACAGCAATTACATTCTGGGTCAATATCTCTGCAAAGCCCATCTGTTAAAGACTGACAGTTTTGAAATGGAACCAAATCAGTTATGCTTATGGATTATACTGAGCATGTGTATGCATCTGTCTCTTTTTCACAGTAGGAAACAATAGATACCCCATAGAGGTGTCATTTTCATCGTATAGGATATATTTTGGACGATTTACTGTCTGGTGGGAGAGTTTTGTTGAAAATATAATAAAATCACTGACAATGTATCTTCAACCATTTAAGTCAGATATAATTACTGTACATGTTTTAGTGAATTTTAAGAAAACAATATGTGGAACTCTAATTTAAGTTATCCCTGAGGGATCCCTATAATTAACAGTTAGACATTTTTTTTCCCCTATTATACAAATTTGATTAGATCTCAAGAACAGACCTATAAGCTTAAGGGCGGAAAAAAAACCTTCTTTGATAAATGTCAGCAAATGAACCTGATGTTATTATTATGATTGTTACTTCACACTTAATGCGATTTTTTTAAATACCACCAGGCATTCCAGCTTTTAGACCTCTCCTTCTTTCTTGCTTGATTTCAGAACCTCATCCTTCATTCTCCAATGTCTGAATATTAGAACACTACTAGAAAATTTAATCTTTCTGGAGGTTAGGGGTGTCACAGGAGTTTGAGGTTATTACTATCTGTACAGTATCTTCATGTGAATAACAACTACACCCCTCCCCCCAATCCCATCTTCTCTTTACGTTAAGAAAATAGACGCGCAGTCTCACCTTTAGATAACATCCAGTGATTCCCCTGGACATTTTTATCATTAAATCCAGTTATGCCCAAAACCTAAATCAATTTTAATCAGCTTTCCACTGGAATGATTCTTTAATAACAAGCAGGATTGAAGATGCAGGGGGACTGCTCTGATGACTCAGAAATCCCAGTAGAGAGGGAAAAAAAGGCATTAATCTTGATCCCACAGCCATCACCTATTACCTTTTGAATGCACATAGTGGGTTTACAATAACTCATAATTATGAGTGATGTTTTTTGTGTGTGTCATTTTGAAGTTACGTTACTGCTGCAGTAAAAAAAGATGCTGCGCTTTAGACTATACGCATTGAAATAATATGCAGGAATGTGCAATTTTAGGGGGCAACGAGGTACTAAATAATAAAAAAGCTGTAACTCCAATTAATCACAATAAAAAAAAAAAGAAAAATAACCCAAAATGCTAATGCTAAAGAATAATATAGTATATTTAACTATATTTAACCAGATATTTAAACTTGAATTGACCTAAAGCCAAGGGACTAAAGAATCCTGGAGAAATGTTGTAAAGCAACAATTAAAACACAATAGATAAAAAGGTTTCAGTAGGTCTTTTTTAATGCTTTTACATAATCATTGTGTGAGGTCATACATTTATGACAGAAAGACTTATTACTGCAAAAAAAAAAGTAAAAATAAAAAATTATATATATATATGGTTATGTGACATGTCAAATGATGTCCTTTCAAAAACAACGAAACTAGAATACCATTCCAATCCATGTCTCATTTACAGATTCATTTAGTGCACGCCTCGTGAACATCAGGGCATCCGTGGCTAGTTTTGCTAACACACTGCAACTTGGCACAGTCTACCCATCAGAACTACAGGTGTCAGTCACCCCAGCTCCTGATTTGGCAGCTTAGTCCTGTGGTCATGGCACACAAATCGAAGGGAAAGTGGAATAAATTCAACATGCCTGCTGGGTATTGATGTGGCGCAGTTGCTCGTGTTCGGGATTCATCAATGGACATAATAAAGTTACCACGAGGCAAAAAGAGATTGACAAAGAGACACACTTCCAGTAAAGCTGCTTAGTCATACAAGACTATTTCAAGAAGGTTTAAATTATAATATAAAGGCCCTCTTTGAAATGAGCTGATGTTATAAATAATAATAATAATAATAACAACTGCAACCAATGATTATCGGGCCCAAACACCTGCTCCATTGCTGCCCGGGCACACCACACAACCTGTGTGCTTTCTGAATATGCTAAGATCTCCAAAATGCCCCGGATGCTGAGAAAAAAGGCATCATACTATGACATCATTCACTGTGATGTCACTCAACTTGACGTAACTCAGGAAGTTATTAGCCACTTTTCCTATATATTCAATGTTGTAATTATAATGAGAAAAGTAACAAATTATATCGCACAAAGTAAAATCAATATGTGCATTAGATTTCGAAAAAAAAGAATTTAGATAAATCCATCCAAAAAGTTTTAACAAGGGGACATTCAAAAAACAAATGAACAATGGATACAATACTGATATTACAGAAATTATAAATTAAATGACTATTACCAAATTTGGATGTAATCTCGTTTGTGGGGTATATATTATGCAAAATCTTTAAATGCACTTCTTTTACTTTATTGGGGATACAAAATTTATAGCAATAAAATATTGCCCAAGGCATCGCTACAGCTGAACCACCTAAGATATCAAAAATCCCTTTGCAATTTAGCATCCACAGTGCCTTGAAATCATATTAGCCCAGTTCGGTGGCGAGCATATGAATCCCCTATATTAAAATAGTATATAAAATTCCATTGGTGTGTTTTGTAAACAACCCAAAATAACTGACTTCCCGTTGAGTTGAGCTCATGACATGCACAGCGAAAGTTGTTCAGCTCAATGAGATCTAAAATGTGTACTGGTTTTCACATACTATATATAAGTGCAGGTGTGTATGAGATATGCAGCAAAATTCCATGTTCAGGCCCCATGCCACGCCCAGGGCCCAACCACTCAGGCATCCTAATGGCAGCAGAATCCATCATATCTGATAATATTAATGACATTTTAGGCATGTTACGATGCCTAAATATCCCTGGATGCTTTAAAAAAATATTAGAAGAACAATAGGGCCCTTCACACACTAAGGCATCATAGGGCCACTGTCATAGTCCTTATGCCCTAATAATAATAACAAATTAATAGCTCTGGTTCCTCTCAACGTGTCCTCCTCATGTCATTTCAAGAAGTTGTTCATGCCACTGACGCATCCATCTTGCCCATTCGGGATTTAAATCTGCATTCAGATTTCTGTAAACCCGTTTTGTGTCACTTTGCATTGTTAAAACGCTTTACAAATTACACTTATTTAAACTGCATTATGGTTGGTGCAGCACTGACATAAACTCTTCATTAATGTGGCACTCCATCAATCTTTATTTAATATTCAAGGATATTCAGTGCATAATTGTACCTTTCATTGGTGCACTGTGACCCTCTAGCGCATCACAGATACAACAGCATTGTGTAGCCTGACAAGATGCGTCAGTTATTGTGACAGACACATGATTTCACACAGCATGAGTGACTCATATCATTTATTCTCACAAACTGAGCATCTGAGAAACATTATCAGTTTTTAAATAATCTCATTGCATTTTGCCATGTCAGTAAAATCAGGAGATGAGAACGCGCGAGAGAGGATGAGCCCTGCTCTGGCACAAAGAATAGAGGAGCACCCTGGGACAAAAAAATAGAAGGAAAGAAATAATAACGCAAAAAAAATAAATAAAAAAAAAAGTCTAGGCTGAAATACATTGACATGCAATGCAATATAATGTTTTTGGGGGGAGGAGTTCATCATTTTTAACAATTAAATCTCATGGTTTTATATTTACATTCAATTGCATTACCCTGCATTTCTCTGACATTGAACTCAAACTCCTTCACGTAGTGCAAAATCATTGGAAGCGCGCTTGCTGCTCAGGATATAAGTCATTTTTGACAGCTGGAACCTGATTAGGTCGAATGCAGCACAAGCATGCCCTTTAGCAGGTCCGTGCCTCACGGTGTCCTTTACTGCACTGGATATTCTCTCATAACTGCCTGTCAATGTTTATCCCAATCCAATCAACTTATGGCACAGCCATTAAAGGAACACTTTACTATCTTAATTTACCTTCAAATGTTGTAGACAATGAAATAGAATAAGCATGTCTGATGCTGAGAAACAAGACCATATGATCCATGGGCTATTGATAGAAAATGACAAAAAAAAAAGGGGGGGGGGACTGTGAACCCATAGCATTCTTTCTTTCATCCTGTTATGACTGATCAGTATATTTTGCCAGTACAGTTTAGTCCTAGTAGTAGCTTATATATAAATAAATATGAATAGATTTATGTGGGATGTAGTCAGAATCAGAGAATCATAATCAGAAAGAGCTTTATTGCCAAGAATGTCTGCACATTCAAGGAATTTGTTTTGGTGACAAACTTCCAGAGATGATGACAACACACACAACATGAAACAAAAAAATTTGGAATAATAATGGAAAAGGATGGGCTTAGTGGTTAGCACTGTCACCGTGCACCTCCAGGCACCAGGTTCGATTCCTGCCTCGGTGTGCATGGAGTTCGCAAGTTCTCCCTGTGCTTGGTGGGTTTTCCTCTGGGTCCTCCGGTTTCCTTCCACAGTACAAAGACATGCAGATTGGGCTAACTGGCGTCCCCAAATTGCCTGTAGTGTGTGTGAGTGTGTGTGTGCCATGCGACGGATTGGCACCCTGTCCACGGTGTACCCCATCGCACGCCCTAAGGCGGGAACCCCAATCCATTGCAGGGCACACTAGTCTAATCTTCATGTCTTTGGACTTTGGAAGAAAACTGGAGTACCCAGAGGAAACCCACCAAGCACATGCAAACTCCATGCGCACAGAGTAGTTACAACCCAACCCAAACGTATTTACAACCCAAAATATAGATTTCAGCATTACAAAAAGTCAGCCAGTGTTGCTTATTGTATTGCTTCTCACTTAAGCTGATATCGTGCAAAAAAAATGGGTTCAGTTCAAGTTCAGAAGCACTAGTAAGTTAGATTTAAGTCTGCACTAGGTTTGCATACCTGTTCATTATTTCAGTTTTAAAAATGCATTACACGCGTTAATTCAAATGGCTTCGGAAACACTCATTATATTGCACCATAGTCGCATTTCTTTATATGAAGATAAACTGCTATTTACTGCGTATTACTGTGTACAACTATCATACATCTAAAGAGAGTTTGCAATGCCTCTGAGGAAATAATGAGAAAAAGAACCCGATGCTAAAAATAGTAAGAGAAGAGAGTGAAAATGTGCAGCTGGGCATTTTTTTGCGGATCACAGCTGCTGTTATGTCATCACATTGACAAAGGTGTAATCCATCAGGTAATTAATTTCAGCCTGATAATAAAATAATTATGGCTAAGGAGCAAGGGAAGGTCAAATCAAGTATAGAATACAGCAATAAAGGACACATTCATAGAATTGACAGGAGGGGGGAAAAAACGATGAATTACTGTGTGTCTTTGTCACCAACTCAGCAGAACCTTAAAATACTGTTGTGATTGAGATACAAGCTTCAGCAGAGCAGACCATATAAGCAGGGCACATGATACTGTAGTCACATCGCCAGGTCAAGAATAAACACATCATCAATCACTGCACTGAAACGCATTGCTTGTGTAAAAAAAAAATAATAATAATAATAATAAAAATTAATTATCTACCAGGTTTTTTTCCTGTAACGCTCAGTAATCACTACAGTTCCTTTTGCCTCATCCATCAACAAGAACCTTGGAGAAGACGCACTAAAGGGGATATAGTGTAACTCTGGATGAACTTCCTCTACTGTATGTGTAAGCTGGATAACGAGATCCAATACTTTAAGCATGGAATGTGACAGAATGGGTTATGGGCAATGCAGGGAAATAGGTCAGATTTATATTGCCTCTGCAGAGTTTTATTCTTATTAAAACTTGAATTTTCAATTCTGACTGGTCTGAATACAAATCGCAGGTTTAGATTTATGCACTCATTTAAATAAAGGAACATTTCTGCAGAAACAACTTTTTACAGGACTTTGTAAAGTACACACTCCACATAAATGATAAAAAAATGTAAATGTTGAAATATATTCCGTAAGGAGTCGTTTATTAGTAGTTCCTCAAGATTCACATGTAAAAGTGTAACTTTATACATTCTGCAATGTGTTGCAGTCTTCACTAAAGGCTTTGATGTTTCTCTTTGTCATTACAAGCTGAATGTTTGTATTATTACCTTCAAGCGATGGAGGGGAACAGAGACTGCTAAAGAAACAACTGTCTACGGTAGCTGCTATAGTGTAAGTGATAACAGGAACTTCAGAAAAAAAAAAAACTGCTCCATAAACTATACATATATAAAATAAATGAATTCATTAACATTGCGTTGTTATTATATTCCTTAAAAAAAAAAAACATGGAGTTGTATGGTTATTGAATATCGACTCCATGTCACGTCATGCCGCCTCACACTACCCTACAAATTGATTATTAGCCTGTATGCACAAAAATAGAAATCACAATGTGGACCTGTGCAATTATTTGATCGCAAAAGACTGAAATTTATGACAGCTAATATAAACATAATTTTATGTCACGAATTCATGTAGAGTTTGTCAATAATTAAACATTTTATATAAAATAATGATTCAATTACTTGTCATGTGTACCTTATAGCACAGTAAAATGATGAATTTATTATTTATGATTTTTATATCCCAGTTAGAAACCTGGGGTCAGAGCGCAGGGTCAGCCAGGATATAGTGCCCTTGGTGCAGATCGGGTTAAGGGTCTTGATCAAGGGCTCAGCAGTGGCAACTTGGCAGTGCTGGGGCTCGAACCCCCGACCTTCCGATCAATAACCCAGTAAACCACAGGCTTAACAGACTGAGACTTGGGCGGGGCACACGGAGACATGAAGAGGCGAGGCAAACCATGGACAGGGTGCCCATCCATCGCAGGGCACACACACACACACCAAGTAATTTGGAAAAGCAAATACTCTAATCTTCATGTCTTTGGACTGTGGGAGGAAATCAGAGTACCAGAAGGAAATGCAGCAACTCCATGCGCACTCGACTCTGTGAGGTTCGAGGCCGCGGTGCTAATCTCTACGCTATATTACATATTGTCAGGTTTTACTGCTGACTTAACATTTAACATTTGTTTGTATGGTTATTTACATAATTACGTACTTCTCTTTAAGGAGGTACTTTAGATTGCAAGCGTCTACCATATAAAGTGCCAACCTGGTGTTTTCCATCTCATGTAACTGAAGTATGCAATGACTTTGGCCTAACAACTGCATGAAGGACAAAATGGTAACAACAGCGAGCACTTGAATTCTGATTTGAATAGCCACTGAATGCTTGCACCGAAGTTTTGGTTTAGATACTAGATAATCACTATGATGAAAAAAAAGATTAAGCTGTGTTGCTTGGCAAAGTGAAAAAGAAACACAATTCAGATTTTCTTTAGTATTCTGTGCAGCCCTCCATCTTATGCTTTATTAAATTTTACTAAAATAAATACGGTTTATAAGATAATTCAGATAATCCACTTTACAGATGTATAACGATAGCAATGTGTAATATACTTATCAGGCCCATATCAAGAAATTTAATTTTACTTTAACTTCAGCCTAAGAAACTCAGGATGTGATTAGTGAGTTTCTATTTGATTGACTTCAAATCTTTTCACCTTAGCAAATTTAGAGGCAAGTGATCAAAATGAGTTTCCCGGGAAAAGATCACCGGCTTAATTGCAGACAAAAAAACTCAATGAGGCTTAGGACTTTAGCTGAAGTAAGTTGGACACAGGAGCTACTGGAATGGGCACTAATTTTTGAAGTTCAAGCAAACCACTGTAATTAGCTGTGTAGGGGAACTCTTACCAAGACGGAGAGCTTTGCACTCATTACTGAAGTTTTTCTTTGCAAACTTTGGGAGACTATTCATTTGAAACTAGTTTTATAAAGTTTTATATATATTTTTTCCCTTTTTAATGCATACCACAGTTGCAGAAACGGTATATGTTTAAAGTTGATCTTTGGCCACACATATGCGATGTGCTGTATGTCCGCTTTTTAGGCATAAATTTCATCAGCCAAGCTTGGAAATATTTATATTTTCTGTGTGGTATCTGAACTTTTAAATTAACTTTACTTTTATTATAAGGGTAGTCCAATTTGCTATTCTGCTTTATTCACTTTTATTTAATTTGATTTCTAAACCTCAATATTTGAAAAACATTCTGAAAATATTAAATTTTTTAGGATTTCCATATCTTGCCAGAGTGATTTTCTTTATGTGCTTAGTAGTATTCCAAACTACAGTTAGGTTACGCAGTGCATTAAAACTAAGTAGATTTATATTACTGTACTAAAGTACACATTTCACATACCTTTATTATCTGTTATTTTATTGGTGAACACTTTTTCATTTTACATGATTACATCCTGGAACAGATATCTGGAATTTTACTTTTTACTAAATTTCTGCAAGCTATTTATTTACAATTATATTTACAGTACATTTAGGCATTTGACAGACGCTCTTATCCAGAGCGACTTACAAAAAGTTACAAAAAGTTTACATCACTGGATACATACTTACACTGGGTTAACTAGGTTAATAACTAAGTGCCATTAGTCAAGCAAAACTTTGAATTTTGTCACCTGCTGACAATTACAGAGCCTTGCGAAAATATTCACACCCTTTGAACTTTACCACATTTTGTCACATTATAACCACAAACATAAATGTATTTTATTGGGATTTTATGTGATAGACCAACACAAAGTGGCAAATAATTGTTAAGTGGAAGGAAAATGATGAATGTTTTTCCAATTATTTTACCAATAAATATCCGAAAAGTCTGCCATGCATTTGTATTCAGTCCCCCTGAGTCAATACTTTGTAGAACCACCTTTCACTGCAAGTCTTTTTGGGTTGTGTCTCTACCAGGTTTGCACATCTAAAGAGTGAAATTTTTGCCCATTCATCTTTGCAAAATAACTCAAGCTCAGTCTGATTGGATGTATATCTTGCCACAGATTCCCAATTGTATTTAGGTCTGGACTTTGACTGGGCCGTTCCTAAATACATTTACATTTGTGGATTTATGGTGACGAAATGTGGAAAAGTTCAAAAGGGTTATGAATACTTTTGCAAGGCACTGTGTACCTAATTTTATTTTGTTTGTGGCACACTTAGTAATGTTACAGATATTTGAAAGCTGAAGCGGAGAGAAATTTGATGAGTAGATTAATGATTTTCTATTTGATTGACTTTGAACTTCTTTGAACGTTTTCCTCAGATGGTCACTGGCTTAAACACTGAATGAGGCTTTTGACTTTAGCTGAAGTCATTTGGACACATAAACTGCTGTCCAGCATGTTCACAGTCAGGAAGCAGAGAGAGAGAGAGAGAGAGAGAGAGAGAGAGAGATTTTGCTACGAAGAGGATACAGTGAGCAATACAAGATCACTACATTTGATATTTAAGTAAAAATTTAACTCGAGTACTTTTGTATTTGTATTCAGGTTCACAAGGACCTTTTACTTTTACTTGAGTAATATTTTACAGGATTTATGTACTTGTCCCACCATTTTAAGTTAATAGGGGATGTAGAGAAGTGCCTTCCAAATAAAACTAGCTAGAAGAACTAAAACATGAAAATTAAGAAAGAAAATATGGAGAGAAAAAAAAATATCCACTTTGTTAGATGATCTACATTCATTTTAAACCACTGTTGGAAATTCATCATTGGATCACATCTATTGATCCTTCAGAATAACCAGCTAGCTGTCAGTGATTAACTGAGATTAACTGCCTTCAGTCTCTTTAGGGAAGAACCGTGTTATTAAACCACCGCAGGCTTAGATAAAGCACATGGCAAATATTCTATCAGCCCATCTTGGGGCTAGGATGAACATGTTTTCATTGCACCTTCCCTTTCATTTTATCCCCCAAGCAGCATTTTTTTATATAACAAGTCCACCATAGAAAGGTCAGCTTTATTAAAAGCCCCTCATGCCGTCCAGGTTTCACTCCCACCTCTATTCCCCCCACAGCTGCCGTGCTGTTCTCTGCTGCTAATCACTTCAACTCTTGCGCACACGAACATGCACTCAATCTTCTCCCTGTAATGAATGTGTGGACGACACCTTGCTTTTCCTTATGTGTAACTCACGAAAGCCCTTACAGGCCAAATAACACCCAGTGGGGCAGATGTAATATAAGGAGGCAGCATAAAAGGGAAGGATCTCACATGGGGTAAAATAATTTCTGACCACAGAATGCAGGATGGTTTTTTATTTATTTATTTATTTTAAAAATTCGATACCGCCTCTATTCAACAGCGAGTTAATCAACCAGCCAATGGCTTGGGCTTAAGTGGTATCTACTGTACATTCTTCCAGTCTGCCCTCGTTTTAGTTTAATTTTTTCCATTTCTACTTTTGTTACATGACATGTGTGGTTCACAATTCCAATAAATTGCAGCATTGTTCCAGCAATTGCTTTCGGTAATTGGAGAACTCACACACATTGATACAGTGGATTAAAGTATACACACCCATGTTAAAATGGCAGTTTTTTTTTTTTTTTTTGACAGTGAAGCCAACAAAAGTCCAGGTGAAAAACAAACATATGTTTTAGGGCAGTAAGGAAAAAAATTATAAAAAATGTAAAATAAATAAATAAAACTTATACTAACCTGGTTTCACACATTTGCACAAATCTTAACTAAGCCTCTGTTCATTTAACTTTATCTTACAATTTATCTTTATCTCGCAATAAAGCACAAAATTCCTTTGTTGACTGGCTTTTGTACTTTGGATCATAGAATATCATAGCAGAAGGTGATTTTTTTTTTTTTTTTATTTTACGTTTCTTCATCTTTGGCTGTCTAACAGAGGCCTAGACGCTCCCAGAGCCTCCTTCCAGCAGGAGCAGAGCAGCCCCTTAGCACAACGCTGTTATCATCATGCTTAGCCATGGGCATTCTATTCTTTGAGTAAGAAGTTCAGAGGCTAAAATAATTTGAAGCAGGAACAAATGTTTTAAGTGAAAAAATCTATAATAAAATCTTACGAACCAGAATTGAAGGGCAAATATAAATATTTTGCATACCTACTGTAATAATCTAATTGCAGAAAGTTTTACGCATCGTGTCTGAACCTCCAAGCGTATGTGTACAGTGTGTGACTATGGTTTATTCATTTAAGTCATAAAAAAGGTTGAACTGTAACAATTAAATAAACTTTGTTTGTCATTACGTGTATATCAAGTTGCTTGTTATTCTTTACAAAAAAGCTAATAAATAAATAAAAGTATGCATTTTTTGTGAGGTCAAACTGAGCATCGTTACTTCGGTAGATCGCAATCTTGAACATTTATACTTTTATAGTTTTAGTTTTTTCTTTATATCATAAAAACCTGCAACTGTAGCCCTTAAAACTCAGAGTCTTTTTTTTTTGTTTTGCCCTTTTTAAAAAATAATAATAATAAACATATATACTGTAGGGCTCAGGACTGTGCAGTATAGAGTTTTTTTTCAGCACAACCTTCTGTAAGCAATATGATGAACTGTATTTATTTCCTCTTAACCAAGTATACAAACATGACTGAGCAAAAAACAAACAAACAAAAAAATGGTCACACAGGCAAAGAAATAGCATAGATACACACGTTATATCACATGTTATTAAGGTTGTTTTCGGGTGTTTCTATGACATAATAATAATAATAATAATAATAATAATAATAATAATAAATGATTTAGAGAGTTTTAAAATTCCCATATTCCAGTAATAGTAAAATTTACTCTTTATAAAAGCAATGAAAACTTGATATGGCATTTATCTGTACCGCTTGGGTTTTAAAGGCTGTCATGTGTAGAGTTTTTCTATCTACTGTAGATAATGTGTGATCACATCTAGTTGTTTGTTTGTTTGTTGGTAAATTTGCCAAATACTGACCGTGAGTTTAATAATGAAAGGTATATCAGGACCAATTGACATGACTTGAGAAACAGATGAATGGCATGTCTCTCTCTTGTCTCTCTCTCTGTCTCTTTCGCTCTTACACACACACACACACTAAACTCCCAAGGTATGTCACACTCCTTTATATGGACAAATCAGAGACCTACAATACCTCTACAATGTGCCACTCTAGGAACCCATTATCTATAATTACTACAATTGTCTGCCTTTATTTGGTTATGACTTGATCTCCGGGCTCATGCTTTTTGTTAGATGATGACTCATTTATAACTCTTAAAATGCAAATAGCTCAGCAATGTTAATGCTATGTTCTGACATTTTTGAAATTATTATGCCACCAAATTATATATTTTTTCTAATCTCTATATTTTCTCTTAGAAGGATGGTGCAATGTGTGTAGTTTATTAATAAGTATAGAATTACTCAAGAAACACGTTCTAGTCACAGCATTCACAGCAAAACACGTAGGTATAGTATGCATTCACACCTGGCATTTTCAATTCTCTGAAACATGAATAATTATGACAGAACATCATGAATAGCAGGGGTGTCATGTCTACCCGAAAGCATCCTCATGTCACTTCAAAAACCAGGCACCAACCAATACCAACACTCAAACAAACAATGTAGAGGCCTAATTTAGCCATCAGACAACATTTTTAATTAAACTGTTGGATATGTGAAAGCCATACTTGTACTGTCATCTGTCTTTGCGGCACTTTCCTCAACTCATCAAACTCATTGTGTTTTCAGGAATGACAAAAATCATACTTAAAAACAAAAGAGGACAGGAAAACCCCAAATAAAGTCTGGATTCTCTCTTTGTGTTTCAGCTACAATGCGCAAAGCTACTGTATAAACCTGTACTATACTGTAGCTTTGCATTTCTTTTTTCTTTTTGGCAAGAAAGAGGAGTTTTAAGCTCAAGTCTAAAGATTTATTTATATAAAGGTTGCTAGACGGTTTCTGAGCATTTAGTTTTCTCAATAGATTTAATCATACAATACTGTCCAAACAATTGTACATCTCCTTTACCAAAGCGTACATTAGAGTCGTCACTGCGAAATGCATTTCAATGTTCAGATGTAACATTATAGGAAACATAATGTCATAATAAAGTGAAATTTCTTACGATTCTCCACTGTATAAATAAAAGAATGTTTTTGTCTGTACATTGGTCAGAACTTGCTCTTTCAATGATATATTTATGTTTCAGACATGTCTGTATGTTTGTCTGTCTGTCTGTCTGTCTGTCTGTGTGTCTGCATATCTGTATGTCTGTCCAGCTGATTTTGTCAGAGCATCACACAAAACTGGCTAAACAGAATTTAATGAAACTTTGGCAATACATCGGTATTTGCCTGAAGTTAAACCTGCGGCATAAATGAAATCAAAGTGGTGATTAGAAGTGAAGTTATGAGAAGTTATGTGACAGATTATGTCACAGCATCTAGCTCCTTTTTTTCCACTAATTTAGCTCTTTTTCCCTCGAGGTGGGCGTGGCTATATGCGTCACTCGACAGAGCCAATCAACGCGTGTAAGCGGAAGACACAGAAATGGCCATAATTCACTTACAAACCACCACAATCCCCACAAAACGCAACATAGTATAATATAGCTTACTCTTTTTTTTTTTTAAATGGTACGTACATTATGAAAACTGAACCTTGCACCATAAATTAAATCAAAATGTTTAGTAGAAGGGAACCTATAAGCAGTTACAGTATGTGCCAGATGCTCATCAGCTCATTTTTTACTTTAACTTTTTTAAGTATTTCTACAAACTCTTTACTGTCAACAACGGGGACTAACGCTAGTCACTAATATGCAAGACTGATATGAGAATAAGTCAGTCCCTTTGGTATTTTCAAACAATAAAGGAAGCTACAGTGTGTGCAACCTTTTTGTAAAATCCCTTTGTAGCCAAGAATTTGGCTGAGAATTTTATTTTAGCAATTGGTTTGACATTTTCCACTTATTATTACGGATTCCCATTGAAGGACAGGTGATGCTATTTGGTTCAACTGACACGCTGAAATGGTATAACTCTTTATAGATCGGCATCCTGTCAAGGGCTAAATGTTGATTTAACCTGCAATGACTGGACATGATCTCATCCTGTTGGGTGTTCCTGGTATGTGGTTTGACCAACTCCATATTAATACCACGGTTTTAAAAGAGGATACTCAACAAGCAAATGTGAATGTGATGGTCAGACGTTCATCTATGTTTGGCCACATTGTGTTTGAGTGAAGGTATAAAACCGAATGACATTCGCAGAACTTTAAGCACAGTACGGTGATGAGAATCTTAGACACAGTAAAATAGTAGAACAGTGCAAACGTTTTAAAGAAGTCTATACATCCGTGAATGACGATAATGGATGAGGTAGCTTGGAGCTGTGTCAACTGTAACCACGATCATTCACCAACACCCCCCAGTCCTGACCTCGCTTCAAGCCATTTCCACATGTTTGGGACATTAAAGGAGTTCCTGGGAGGCCGGGGTTTCTGATGTAAATCGGGCAGTTCGATCATGGCTCCGGAGTACTGAGAAAACATTATACCTTGATGGGGTCCAAGCACTAGTGCAAGGCTGGGATAAGTGCCTTAGTGTAGCAGGGGACTATATAGAGAACTCCCAGAACTGTGTTGTTATTCTACACAATCAAAAGTCCTGGTTTGACTTGAAAGTCGTATATAAATAAAGACCAAGTTTGCTATGTATGTCAAATGTGTGACTGAGTGGTTTAAAAGAGCGTACGGTTTTATTTATTTATTTATTTAGTCAGAAAAAAGACTTGCTATGCTATCCCATTTTGTTTACCATACAAATCCTCATAACAAGCTTCATTTGACCTCGTTCAAACCTGCACTTGGTGCTGTCCACATCTAATCCGATTACCTGAGATTGAATATTAATACCAAAATC
Source organism: Clariallabes melas (assembly GCA_030014275.1). Taxonomy (NCBI): domain Eukaryota; kingdom Metazoa; phylum Chordata; class Actinopteri; order Siluriformes; family Clariidae; genus Clariallabes; species Clariallabes melas. The sequence continues at coordinate 2,130,416 of JAQMYI010000005.1, read as the reverse complement.
TGAGACTCTGAGAAAGGGATGGATGCTAAAAAAAAAAAGAAATAAATAAAACCTGGTTAATGATGTGGTTGCTCATTGTTCTCCTCTTCTTCTCCTTCTCTAAAACAGAAGTCTTGGTTCTACTCTTATCAAAAGTGCCAGACATCCAGACATCATCCAAAGCTCCGACATCCTACACAGTGCCTGTCGACAGGCCTCAACATGAAGCGATTGTAGCCTCGTAAGGGCAAAGCAGAGAGACAGAGAGTAAATAAAGCTTCCTGAGAGGCGTAAATTCGGCAGAACAGCACTCCCCGAAAGATGTAGTTCTCAGTAAGGGGGAAGATGGAGTATAGGTTTGGTCCATTATTTTGCAAAGCTAACACAAAGACAGCGAGAAGCCCGCTCTTGTCTAAAGAGACTGCAGTGTTCTATAACAGACATGATTTATGGCTGCCAGCTAAACCCAAGAGCACCTTTTTACAGACAGTAAAGATGCAGATCAGCCAGCTCTAACACTTCCCATTCATCACTCCCGGTACATCTCTAACATTCGACACCTCGAGCATCTGTGTGACAGAGGCGGGGGAAGCGAGAGACCTGAAGTCAAGACTCGCTGTCTAGCTCATTTTAACTAACTTTTACAGCCGAGTGAAGCCATGCACTCGCAATTTCATGTCTCAAACATCGTTCCTGCATGTTCTCAGTAGCACGAGCAGGCGTTCTCACAGAGTCAGATGAAGACAATTACCACTGGCAGGATTCTCATTCTCGCAAACACATGAGGTCCAAAAAAAAAAAAAAAAAAAAAGGAAGAATCTGTTACGCATCTAATTCAGTGGAAGAAATAGCAAGGGAAGTGGTTTGCATGGGATGACAAAAGGTGGCACAATTGTTAACAAGAAACAGGCCAAAAACTATTTTTTTATTCTTTTTTTCACACTCAAAAAAAGAAAAAAATGTGTTGAAAAATATCGTGTTTAGTTTTCTGATGTGAGGCAGGATGAAAACAGCTAGGCAAAAACCATGTGTGTCTGCATATACTTTAAATATGTGGATTGCGCAACCCTGGACATTACCATTTTTTTAATTACAATTATTATCTAACTTCATCCCACACAAAAATGCCATAAATCTATATCTACTTTGTACAGCAGTTTTTCTTATTGTTCTATATTTCTTCATATATTTTCTATATTGTGTATTTTTGTTGTACAGTTATTTTATTTATTT
>JAQMYI010000005.1:2087722-2101179 GCA_030014275.1 Clariallabes melas | reverse complement strand
AAAAAAAAAGATGACATAATGTTGTCAGATGTATATTCTTTCTGAAAGTGCTTTGTGACTGGTTTTGAATGTGACTTTTGTCCGGCACCTGCTCTGTCCTCTTTCCAGTACTGCAGTACTGATACATATATACAGTACTCTTATGTCCTATTATCACCACTCACTGAATGCCTCCCATCCAATCAGATCACTTGGTCAGAACTAGCTGTTGTATAATACAGAATACATAAGGATAAATAACATATATAAAAATATCAGAGAAAAGTAATGGATTACAGATCAGACCTATTGGTTATATTTCCAGGTGTGATTGAGAAGCATAAAACCATCTATAATCATTCATTTATATTACACACAAAATCATTTATGTGAGACAACATGAGCCAATCAATGTGAAGTCCAAGAATTTGAAATAAATGAATCTCGTTGGTGTGTGGGTGTGAAACTGTAATAAAGTAGTGAGTAACTGTAGTGAGAACTGTTTTTGACTGGAGCTACTGTACATAACGAGATGGGAAAAAAAAAACACCCTGAATGTGCCAATGGAAAAAAAACCCCAATGGGTCGAGATTAAGAACAAACTCTGAACTAAACTAGGCTAAAGAAGACTCGACACGCTGTCTCTGGTGGCCAAACAGTCAGACCTTGTTAAGGAGCTGGAGCCTCGTTTAACAATTTGGTAGATGAGATTACAAGGCAAAAAACAGGGAAAAGAACAGTCACCAAGCGGCTCATCTTCTGCATAGCACCAGATTTACTCAAATCATTAGACTGAATGTGTAACAAAGTGTAAAATTCACTTTTTTTCAGTAAGGGCTTAATGCATTAGATTGTGTGTGATTCAGTGGAGAGGAGATGTCTATCTACTGTAGGTTCCTGCTCAGGGGCCCCAGGATTGACTAATCGAACAAATATGTGGACATTAGACAGCTCGAAGTACAAATGTACACAGAATGTGACTATGCACCAACTGGGGAAAAATTTATTTAGCAACATTGACTTTAAATTGCCGTTCATCCAACACAACTGTCTTTCATCGTGCTAAAGTACAAGAAGGTCAGAACCATCAAGACTCTTCTTCGAGCTGGCCCAACTTCCCCCGAGCTCGAGAGATCGTCCCAGAAGGACAATCATTACTGCAGCAGTCCACCAATCAGGCCTTTAATATGTAGTCAATCAAAGGCAGGTGAAGTATTGATTGGAGTTTACCAAACGGCACCTAAAACACTCTCAGCCCATTAGAAACACAATCCTATGGGGTGATGAAACCGAAATGAAACTCCGGCGAATGTTCAACCTTAAACACAGCAATTACCCGAATTACACAGCCTATACCATCCAGGAATGCCTTCAGGAAAAAGTCTGTGAACGTCCTTGAGTGACCCAGTCAGAGCCCGGGCCTGAACTCGAATGAATCACTGGGGAGACTCGAAAATAGCGCGTCAGCGGTAACCTGACAAACCATAAGAGGGTTTTTGCAGAGAGGAATGTGAGAGGATTTCCAATCGCACAAAACTTGTCGACGCAAGAAGAATCCAGTCTGTAATCACTGCGAAAAGTGTTTCAAAGAACCAGAATAAAGACTCTTAATACTTGTGCAAATGTGATATTTTAGTTTTCATTTTTACCACATTTAATAACACTTCTTAAATCCTCTTTGTTTTTTTTTTCTTTTTTCATTCTGTGCAGCTTGGAAAAAAAAGAAGCAGAGAGAACTTGATCTAGTTTAGGGTGTATTATATCTAGATGAGACATGTGACGAAGTCGAATCAATTTACTCTGCATTATCTATCTTAAAGCCTTAGCAATATTTACCTGTTCTGTCAAGTGTGAATGCATTTAATAAGAATTGTATTTATTAACTAGATGTATTAGTCCAGCAGCCCAATGCCTTAATCACTCAACTGCCCCCCTAAGATACAGTTCACCCACTGCCCGACTGCCCCCCGCTGCCCCCCGACTGCCCCCCGCTGCCACGCCACGGCTATACGGTTCACCAGCAGCTTTAAAATTCACCCATCAAAGAGAGCAGTTAGTAAGTGTTCCCAGGCCTGAGTGATTAGCTATAGCCTAAATCGATTGGTATTTTTAGACTCCAACGTACTAAGCTGCACCACTTCAGGCATGTGCATCTGATTAGTCTATAACTTAATCCCGCTTTGGTGTCAGCTTGTCTGAAAAGTACATGGAAAGTCTGTGAACAGGCTCCATCAGAGATTCTGCTGAGTGTCCAGACGCTCCGCTGAAGCGTCCTTGTCTCGTAGAGTCTGAGTGAGAGACTGAAACATGATCGACGAGCACAAGGTCAAAAACGGTGATGAAAATCCGATTGCCGGCTCATAGGAGGAAGTGACCTGTACGGACTTATACTGTATAGTGCTGCGTGAAGAAAAAAAAAAGGGGGGGTCAGTTTTCTTGTTATTATGTCTCTGTTTGGTCTGTTGTCCAGTTTATGTCCCTATAGGCTGCACCTTGGAGACATCTCTTTTAACGATGTCCAGATCATAAAACTGAATTGTTCTATGTTTGTGGAATTTCCCCCAAATTTACAAGGATGATTTATTTTTCTTTTTTTTCATTTGACATCAAAGAATGCCAAGGATGCTGAGCTCCCTTTGGCACAATCTGAGTGAAACACAACAGGGAGGCAAGGTTGCAAAAGTTTGCTTTATGGCTAGGAACTTTAAACGAATACTGTATCTCTGGGGGGCCTTAGCACATGCTAAGTGAGTCTTTACATCGGTGTTAGAACACTGCTACACAGGCAGCAGAATCCACACCAGTTTGTGTGACTAACTGTATAGCAGAGATGATGTTTTTATTTTCTGTATGTACAGCAGCAATGGAAACAACATATTTTTTGATATAGATAACATTCTTCAAGGATGTAGGGGTGCACAATAGATACAATCTACAGAACAACACAGGTATGAATATTTTTTCCAGGATAAAATACGGGTGTAACACAATATCAGCTCCACGGTGGCTTAGTGGTTAGCACTGTCGCCTTGCACCTACAAGTCTTGGGTTCGATTCCCACATTGGGCCTGTGTTCATGGAGCTTGCATGTTCTCACCGTTCTTGGTGGGTTTCCTCTGGGTTCTCCGGTTTCCTCCCACAGTCCAAAGACATGCAGATTAGGCTAATTAGCGTTCCCAAATTGCCCATAGTGTATAAATGTTGACTCGAGGTCCTACCACGGTCATACAAAATGGGAATAAATACAACGCTCACCATTGGTCTGCATGGTCCCTGGTTGGACTACAGAGGTTCCTAGATGGATGGATGGATGGATGGTAACCCAATATCACACTTGGAGCTGTGCTGTTGTGCTGAATATCTGCACGGCTTGAACATTATCAGTACTTGGGCTGCGCTCTCATACTGTATGTACAGCTGCGTCACAGTCATGCTGATATTCAGTACAACAGCACTTTCCCTCTCATGTGATGCTGCTTAAGCATTAATGTCTATAGCCAAAGAGTGTGAATTAGAGAAGATGGAGGAAATGATAGATCTAGGCTAAATAAAATTCTAAGATAAAGTCTTCCTATTACTTTAACAGATTTAAGGAAAAAAAACAAACAACAACAGTCAGTCCCAGGACAGAAACGCACAATCTTTGAAACAGCAAAACACTGCAAGAAAGGTTCAATCAAATACTTTAGAAGCTTAAAGTATGAAAGATGATCCCAAAAACCAGAAGTCTTTCAAGACACGAATCTCTTTTTATATATTATAATAGATGCATAGGGAGTTTTTAATGATTAGTTTTAATAACTGTGATATTGCATTCTTTGTTCTGCATTTTAATATCTTCGGCGCTATAAGGGTTTCGACACCAGCGAGTGAAAGGGCAGATGGTGGGGGAAAGTCGTAGATCTCTAACTGAAGCATATCTCACAATCAACATGGCCCTCAAGCATGATAAAAAAAAAAAAGGCATCGAGGGAAAGCCATGTTTTCCCAACACTCTACTGATACAGCTTTCTCTCTCTCGCTCTCTTTGCGCCATCTCCTTTTAGTGAGCGAGACAGATAGCTTTCCTGCTGCACTGCCTTCCACTGCGGTAAGCTTTACATTTCTTTCCTATCCTCCCATTCTTCTCCGGGTCATCAATCTGAGCTCCACCTCAATATCTCACCAGGTGCTCACAGTGATAGCAATCTAGGAGATAAAAGTGCCAAACCAGGCTTGCTGGCTAATTAATGATTAGAGTAACTCAGAGAATTAGTGTTATACCACGCTACTATATTTTCTCATTAAGGCCGAAGGGAAGGTTTTTAGATTCGCTCTGCAGTGGCAGCTTTATCCACACAGCGGCTGTGGCAGAGGTGAAATAGGAATAAACGTGAGCCAGTACAATCCTCTCAATCTCACCGTAAGCTACTTCATTCCAAAATCACAGCGAATTTGCTTTTGCCCCGAGGGATATACTGTATATCCACAAGTTTTCATAAATAAATGTAATGCACACAATCCAGTTCGTGGTTCCTATCCAACTCCACCTTTTACACATTATTAATAATCTCGTATTTATTATTAAATTGTTATCAAAATGCAATTTTAAGGGTTTAATTACAGGATGAATAACATTGAAAAATGGGGTTAAAAAAAAGAAGCCTAGAACGCACAGTAATATTTTTCCACATCCAAGAAATGCAATAAAATCAATATTACAGGAGACCAGATCTATGCCATATAATTCAAGCTTTATTGCTGTTTTATGGCTTGAGAGATGGGCGGGCAAGCGCAGTATACCTCCACACATCTCACAACACCAAGAGAAGATATATATACTGGTTGGAGAGACACTTCTACAAGCTCACAACCGTTCACACGGCATCCTTTCACATCAAGATAGACATAACACAGAAATCCATACTTCAGCAGACTTAAGTGTCAAATCACTGAGACACACACACACACACACACACACACACACACACACACACACACACACACACACACACACACCTCAAATCTCAAAATCACACACACACACAAATATCATATTAATCATATTAATGATTACTTTACCTAGTACAAATGATGAACTATTGATTGGCATTTAAGTCTAGGTTATACTTTTTATTTACACACACACACATAGAACTGGAGATGGCGATTTAAGACTTGCTTGTCTCCTGACTGAAAACACGGGTCACTCCCTTGTATTGATCAACCAGATTAAGTAAGTGCCACAGTTCAGGAGGAGTTCAAGAACGCATCGATGGAAAACATCCTTCAATAGACGCCGGCTTCGAAATCAATTAAAGCGAGGCGAGAAGCCAGAGCAGAATCTTAAAGATTGACCCAAAAGGTCACAGACACCACTGTTATGACGGCTGTTTACAAAAGGCCAGCGGCGTTTTTTTTTTTTTTTGAAGGCGGAAAGAAAAAAAGGAGGAATAGTTTGAAATTGTGCACGTAACATTAAAACGGGCATACGCATGTTTAAGACGACGACAATATTTTAAAAGGTGTTCTGGTGACTCAATGTAGATGCATATTCATGAGGTTATTATGTAGCGAGCCAGCAAGAAGCGAGCCGCATCCCATGAAGACTCAAGCTGGAGTCTGGCTGACGTGAGGTGGATTAGTGAATCGCGATGAAGTGTCACAGGCGGCCCGAGTGTTCAAAAACAAGTGGAAAAATGGAAAGTGAGGTTGCAAGAGCTAAAAAAATAGTTTGGAACAGTCACATCAGACTGCTGACATCAGCAATATTTTCTTCTTTTTTTGCACAACCTGCATCCTCATATGGAGACATACTGTAACTTTTTGGGTTCGCTGCACCTTATAGTTCATTCCGTCTGTTGTCCTCATTAGTAGACACTTTATAGCATCATTTAATGGTAGCAACATCACAATACACTAATTAGTAGAAACAGAAGAGGGCGTCAAACTCTGTTTTCTGTTCAAAGACAATGCTTAGATTTTATACTTATTACTGTAGGCCCTACTAATCCCAAGTATACAGTATAGGAAAAAATTACAATGCATGTGAAATTAAAGCTCGAATCTTTAGAGGTTGAAACAAGCTTCACTTTAAAGCTGGTATGATGTGCTCCTATGTACAGGGGAGTTATACTGTACCTCTATCCCCCCTTTAAGATTGGTTAAACATATATCTTTCATCCATTTTTAGTCACAGTATGATTAAACATAGTATTTTTACTACCTTTAGCTTTAATTACGGTGCTCAAAGTGGTGGCCAGTCCATGTGTGTAAATGATTCCTCATGATCCCATATCCTTAACCTGAGCGACTGATCAACCCCAGATCATAACACTGCCTCCAGAGGCTTGTAAAGTGGACACTATGCATGATGGGTGCATCGCTTCATGCGCTTCCCTTCTTACCCTTATCTTACCCTTCTATATTTAGTAATGTGTTGGAGGATTGTTTCACCAATTCCAGTCATTTTAAACCTAATTAGGTTTATTATGCCTTGTTTTTTTTTTAATGCAATACAAATTTCTGCGTAATTTGTTACCGTAGAAACGATATGTATCAGAAAATATATCTGATATATTCATCATATAGCTAGAATTACTGCTGTTACAGTGAATTAAAAATAGCTTCTAAAGGAATCCGCTTAAATAAATAGTACCTGGTATGAAACGCATGCATGTTATTATACAGTACTTGCTATGTGGGGGAATTTCTGTGCTTTTTTTTCTTTTTCTCTCCAGGCTACAGCAGTGATCTCAAACCCACATCACATTCTACCTAATGTAGGCTACTGTGTGCTACAGAGGCAGAATTACCGGATCAAGCGACCGAATGAAACTGGATTTTCCGCCTGATGCATAAAATGTATTATTACTATAGGTATCATTATCATATGATTCATACCTGATGAAACTCATACTCGACCTTCATTTGTAGGTTAATGTGACAAGGTGCCATAGTGATTTCTGCATCAATGGAAATAACACAACATAGAATTTCCGAAACAGAGCATGCAATAATTACTCACTAATAGTTCATTATTTATTGTTTAGAAGGGTCACTCAAATTATTTACCTGAACAAATCTGTCATATTAAATTTATGTTTTTGCACAAGGTGCAGTTATACACAGTTACCGACTATGATTCCACCATATATCGAGCAATCATCTTATGTGTTACTGTATGTCACGCTTGTATTTATCCAAAAATGTTATCAGTCAAAACATGGTATTGCTGCTACTGTAGGTGAAAAAGTGCATTTTCAGATACGAGCATATAACACAATTTTTCATAATACTTATTCTATCTAATGATCCATAAATATGAATACACAATTATATTTTTATCAGATAAAACGAAACACATTTGCTAAATACAATTTTCATGCCCTTTTATGTAGTGTCCGTAACCTTTTAAAATTCAAATCTTTGAATGGCCTTAATTGTCATTCAGATGAAAAGACATAAACCTGAAAAAGTTAATTATTCTAAAATAAAAAAATTGTTAAGATATTTCAACATCAGTTTGACATGGATACAGATTTTTTTGGGGGGAAAAAAATATTCCTTAATTTTGCACGGGTTGCATTAATTTAAGCAACAATTTTAGACTCAATACCCATAAAGAATTATTGAATAATTAGCATATTAAATGATAATGGTTTGGAGCGAGACAGTATAACGCTGAAAAATAACCATTTTTGGGGCCATATGTAAAATCATCCCTCCATAACGGCTGAAGTTACGTAGCAACTTGAAACTTTTAAGGGATTAAATCAGCACGAATCCTAGTGTTTTGGTGTAGTATTTACTCAAATAATTGCAGAATGTTTATGAGGAAAGCTCTTTCAGCTCACATTAAGCAAATAAACAAACTTTAAATGCCACAACTTGCTGTTGTCCACCAACAGATGTTCCTAGAGCATCCTTTGCCTTATTTAGTTCCATCCAAATCAGTACAGTTCAATCACAACACCTTCAGCACTACTCTTGCCGTCACTTTTCATCTCTCAATCTCTCTTACACACACTGAGCCCAGAGTCTATTATCTATCTTCAGCTGTCCCGCAATCGAGTTATCTCACAATCCATTACCTTTGGCTGCACACTGCACTGTCTTTATTGCTAACCTGGAATTCGACTTGATTCGGATCCCTGCTCCTTTATACTGTCTGTCATACTGTAACTCTGTGTATTTATTTGTGTGTTCGCCTGTGTGTAAATATAACAATGTTAGTAAATGTAATTATCGTACAGCTCCTGAAGCCAACAAGAAAAAAGTAAATAAGTAAGAAAGCAAGTTAAAACCCCATGAGACTGAGCCACGTTCCCACTGTGTCCTCAAAAAATTGGCGAATGCAGAATGAAGTTGAAACCGGTAAGGTAGGAAGTATTGTCTCCTTTGATGTGGAGCTGCTGCTCTTTTTTGAAAATGTAGGAAGAACTTAATAAGGAAGCGGTATGGCATTGACCAGTTAACGGCCTAACTAACACTTCTTACTATGAGTCTTCAATGACGTACTACAAGCATGGATGGTTCTGAACGAGTTGTTATTCTCCAAACGACCTCTTCAGTCCTGTGATATGACCACGGTAGGTCCATGCCACATTGTAGGAGACTGTAAATTCATATTACGTTCTTCTGGTGCTTATCACATCCATTGCTTTCATGCAGCAGGATATCAGCACGTCTATGTCACGTTCAGAGAATTTATTATAAATACCGGATCACTTCATGATGAAAAGCACTGCGAGTGTCTTGGTATTTATAGCAACCCAGTATGCTTACATGACAGCGTAGTAAGCATGTGATAAGCGCCTGGTAAGAGCGTGGTGCGATTTAATCAACATGATAGGCGCATCGAGAACTTGACAAGGACATGGATACGAGTGGTGTGAACTTGACAAAATGCAAAATTTTTCCATTTTTCACGAAGCGGTGGGAACGTCACGGTCTTCGTCAGAACGTGACAGGGATTAAATAAACAAGTTAGTAAGTACAGTATGTAAGTAAGTATATACTCGCTCTGTCTCTATAACGCTTATCGTGTACAGGGTCTCGGGTTTCCTGGAGATTATCCCAGGGGACTCTGGGAACTAGGTGGGGTACACCCTCCACTGGTTTCCAATCCAATCCATCTCAGGACAAAAGCACTCACACACTACAGGCAACTTGGGAACACCAATGAGCCTAATCTGCATGTCTTTGGAGTGTGGGAGGAAACCGGAGTACCCGGAGGAAACCCACCAAGCACGGGGAGAACATGGAAACTCCATGCACACAGACCAGAGGTGGAAGTGGATCCCTCGACACTGGAGGTTTCTTCCTGCTTTTTTTCCTGGGTCATGTAGAAACACTCCCCATCAGTCCCATCGGTTTTCTAAACAAGAAGACCTCCTCCGGAAATTCGAGTCTAATTTCTCACATCCTTGAAGTAGGAATTCTAACATTTCTGCTGACTCGAGTGTGCACAACGTTTCAGACCGATCCGGATCCGGACTGATCCCTGAGGACTGTCGGCATGACGGCAGGTTGTAAAGCATTCAATAATCGGTTCTGCTAAAGAGATGAGAAATGGAAACACTGGCTTGGTTGACTGACTTGGGAAAGATGGCTTTGGGGGAATTTCTTTCCAATGCCCCTTGAAATGGGGTCAGAAATCTGCTGTGTGAAGCTATTTTGGAGAGCAGGTCTACAGTTTGTGAAGCCAACTGTGAAGGCAGAGAAGTTAATATCCTTCTTCATCATGAGACCAATAGCTGCACACTGAGCTGAAACATTGCCCTGTCTACCTGAATTAATGTTATGCAGGTAAAAAAAAAAAAAGTACTCATAAGCATAAAAAATAGTCTTTTACTACTACTGTATATTTTTATGGCTTTACCACTTCGAGTGCCTTTTCCTATACAGTATTTAAATGCAGTATATCTGGGTTTATAAGATCAATGAAGTATCATCGTCTATCCATTATAGATTATTGAATGCTTTACAACCTGCCGTCATGCCGACAGTCCTCAGGGATCAGTCCGGATCCGGATCAGTATAAAACGTGAAACAAAATCATCAGTGAGAATTGTTGCCACATCAACATACCTGAGTGGTAATTGCAGTACTAAGCAAGTCTGCAAGATAACAAGCAAGTTAAACAACAACAACAAAAAACTTTGTTTCTGTTTTTCATCAGTAGTTTCATAAAGAATTATTCCCTAATAGCTTCACTGAATATTATTTATATAAGTTAATAAGGCTGATTAATTAAATACAAAACAACACAAAAGACCAGATGTACAGAGCTGTTTTTCTCCATTTTTAGCCACAGTTACGGCATAATCTGCATGGATCTCTTGCATGCTATGTACAACACTGACATATACTGTATGCAAACAGAACATTTGATTATACACTTCTGTTTTTTATGCATATTCATTTAAAGGGAAACTGCAGAAAAAGTAGGAAAGAAAAAGGGTGAAGAAATTGAAAGAGAAATTATTCAATGCACCCTACAAAAAAGAAAATAGCAGGGGACGGTAGAAGAACACGTTGTGTAAAGTTTGCATGAAAATATCATGTTTTTTTTTTATTAAAAAAAAAAACCTCAGTTTGGTTTATGGCATACAGCTAATGTATGCCTTTGAATTAAGAGTCAAATAGTAATTTTTCCAGACTGGAAAAGCTCACTCCCATGGGGATAACACTTTCATCACAGCATATAGGGGATGAATCAGAATCCAGACTTCATATTGATTTCCACCAGGGAAAGTGGAAAAGTGATCTTATACTGTATTTAAGGGTTATGGGGAAAAGGAGTAATGGTTGAGGACATGCCGGTCACTAGATAGGTAAGTGTCTGGAATAGGGCGTAAGGATGGTGGTGGTGGAGTGCTGAGGCGGCTGTTGGTGAGCAGCGGTGGCCAGCGAGCAGCCAGGGTGGGCAGATTGCTCAGCGGGTTCACTGTCTGCAGGGCAGAGATAACACAGGTTATAAGCAGCACGTAGCACATTATTCACGCCACGGCTGGCTCTTCGTCCTTTTGTACTCCCCCAGCACGTTGAGAAGGGTAATGATTATATTCCTCTAGTCATGCTAAATACCGAAGCCCTGCCCCATACTGTAAGTGCATGCTGTCCAAAACACAAGAGGTGCTGAAGGGGCACTGTCCTTCTTTGCTGCCTGAGTGAGGAGCTACATAATGGTTGGGAATGTTGGTTGTAGACCGGCCGTCACGTTACCCCACTCACCTCCGAGCTCGTGGCTGGTTCATGGTGCCGGGAAGCAGAAGTAGCACGCGGTCTCCCAGCTGGAAATCTCGAGGCTGAGCTGGGTGGTTGTACCACCTGGGAGCATTCGGTCGATTTCGGCTTGCATGTATTGAATGTACTCGACCACCGACCTGAATGGCGACGGCGGTTCTTCCCAGGGCTTCCGGGCCACAGAATGAAAACGCAATGTGAACTAATTTGTTTCCACACTTGTAGTAAGTATGGTTATTGTGTATATTCTACGTACTGTATATCAGAGATTTATAACATATATAAATTGCCCATAGATGTTGACTGGCGGTCCTGTCACAGTCGTAAAATGTGAATAAACACGATAGAACTTCGTAGCCCCTAGCTGGACTACAGAGGTTCCTAGAAGAGAAGCCATGTTAGAGATGCAATTTGTTTCGGTTTTAAATAACATCTGTTAAATACGCTGTACTCTATGTTAGTCACTACTTTCAGCTTAACAAAGTTTACTTTATGTCTACCTGCCTCACAAACCAGGCCTTTAATGAAGCGCCAGAGTGTGAAAGAAATGGCAAAAAACATTTCACAAGCAAGAAAACCAAGGTGGAGAATCAATCACTCATTCTGATAGCTCTAATTCATCTTAAGCTTTGTTCTCCTCATGGAATAAACTGTGTGAACATTATGCCTGCTCATCAAGAAGGTAATAAGAGCGCCTACCTCAGAGAATATCACACGAAACCTACTGCACAAAACAAATTTCTAGAAAGGCAAATCTGCACAGCGTTGAGGCTGGTAGAAAGAAGAGGCATAAACCAGTCTCTTGATATAAGCGTAATTCTGCAGCTTGATTTCATCCCATTAAATCAAAGTGAATTTACATATTGTGCCAGGGGTGCAAATGACCCATCAAAAAGCCATATAGCTGTGAGGAAGGAACAAATGTTCTTGCTTTCAGTTCAGTTTTGATTGAAGCTCTGGCATCGCAAAGTTCCGCCTATTCTGTCCATGCCTCTACATTATAATACTCAATTATTTCATATATGCTCTTAAAAGTCACCTTTAAGGGGGTGGACAAATTGGACAAGATTCATTCCTGGCTAAGACCCTGTTGTGGATGTCTGGAAACTGACTTGGCAAAAAGTGGTAGATGAATTATTAATGTACGGTATTACGCATTTATTCACAAATTAGCCATAGCATTATAACCTAATATTGCGTTGACTCAGCATTGACCTTTGAGCAATTTGAGTTACAGTAGCTCTTCTATTGAAACAGACTATGCAGACTACATAGTTGCTCTGATCCAGGCGTCTATCCATCACAATTTTACTCTTGTTAAAGTTGCTTAAATTCTTACCCTTGCCCATTTATTCTGCTTCCGACACATCAACTTCAGGGACAAAATGTTTACTTGCTGCCTAATATATCCCCACCCACTTCCAGGTGCCTTTGTAATTAAATATTTTCACTGTAGCTACTGTGACAAGAGCCAGATTGTGATGGATGATGTGACGGGTCAGAGCAATTCCAACACTGCAGCTCTTGTGGGATGTTTCCTGTCTGCATTGTTCAGGACGTACAGTACCAAAAGTTATCCAAGGAAGGAAAACCTGGCCAACCAGTGATAGGGTCAGTGATGGGTGGCCAAGGCTCACTGATACACATGTCAAGCGAAAGCTGGCCCGAGTAATCTGCTGAAAAGATTAATGCTGGTTTTCATAGAATTCACATATATTGTAGATGCATTAAATAGTTTAGAAAGTTAAATTCTTTGGAAGACTGAGACAGGTGACAATGCTATGGATGACTTAGGAAATGATTAATATCCTTGAGAGTGTTACTGATACCGTACCTACACTAAAATTACAGTCTTAATGAGACTGGAATTTTCTTATGCTTTTGCGTCAAGTCTGTGAGCCGTCTATGCCATGGGCTATACAAGTGTCCCGCGACATTGTAAGCATTTTTTTATAGTTGTGCCTTACAAACAAGGTGTAAGAGCCATATCGTATTGTCATGAATTTGTTGTTGTGTTTATTTGTTTTATTTCATTCTGTCTTATTCTATTCATTAGCTAAGCATTAAGCATTAAGTTTATTAGATAAGCCATAAGCTTTGAATTTGTCAGTTAAGCATCCATTTTGACAATCGTAGGTTGATCTGTGATGTCACTCCACTGTTGTACGAATTTGTATGACTATTGCATGGTAAAATAGTTCAGTTTGGATGCGGAAGTTTCGGAGAACACAAGCTTTTGACCGTAAGCT
>JAQMYI010000005.1:2058305-2071691 GCA_030014275.1 Clariallabes melas | reverse complement strand
CCACTCCATCCTGTCCGATCATGAAGAAAAGCCAATCATAGAGATAAATTCCAAAAAAAGTAGAATGTCACCAGAAGACCCGGTGACCCACAGCCTCCCCTGCACATGTCCCAGCAGGCAAAGAGTCAAGGTTGCTGACCTGGCCTCCATACTCCCCAGATCCCAGTTCAATTAAGCATGGGATGCACCAGACAAACTAGTCTGATCAACAAATGGGCGCCACGCCACATCCCACTGCACGCTAACAATCTGCTGCCATCGTCCTGGTGCCTGACACCACAGCACACCCTCCAGATGTTTTGGGGAAGTATAATCTCCAAATATTTGCATAAGTATTTGGATTTTACGTAAACCAAGCTAAAATCAGACGTTTTTTTCTTAAATATGAACCGTACTATCCTCCAGAAAACTGAAACAGTTTGAAATGCCAACCCTGTCAGCATGTCATGTCATGTAAAGCGCAACAACCGCTTTGTTTTGTCTTGTGAGCTGTACATCAGAGCACTCACTCTCACTCGTGCCTGCATAAAGCATGAACCCGTAGTCACTTGAGTGAGTTTTTGGTTTGCGTTCCTTGGCATCGCCGTCCTCACGCACACCTCTAGTCTCAACCAGATGTTCCGTAGACCTATCTGTCAATCTAGGATAGAAACAGAGCACCGTCTATTCGCATCTGCATTTGTTAAGACCACATTATCTATTCAATATGAATAATGTACTTTTATTCGGTTACATCCCCAGTGTACTGTATAGGTGCAGAGAAAGGAATTGTATCCTAAAGACTGAAGCATATTAAACGTTCAGAAAAAGTGATCAGTGCAACGCTGAGAAGGAATTGGCT
The DNA here is from genome assembly GCA_030014275.1 of Clariallabes melas. Taxonomy (NCBI): domain Eukaryota; kingdom Metazoa; phylum Chordata; class Actinopteri; order Siluriformes; family Clariidae; genus Clariallabes; species Clariallabes melas. The sequence goes on along the minus strand of JAQMYI010000005.1, from coordinate 2,070,850 downwards.
CTAATCTACATGTCCAGCAGCTTCACTATAAAATTTTTTACAATTTGCTCCACTGGCTCAGTTTGATAACGTGAACTCATATTTTATGAAATTACTCATTTTATTGTAGAATTAAAGATGCCAGTAGTTCAAATTCAAGCAGCAGTCATGGACAGCTTGTTGAACATAATCTGTGCAACAGCAGCTGTTTATCGTGCGCTTCAGTAAAAAAAAAAAGAAAGAAAGAAAGAAATAAAAAAATCTAAGCTTCTCATATATTCCATAATTGATGTTATGTGACAGCAGTGAAGGCTTGATTCTGATTAGATTATAAACTTAAAGGGAAAAAAATAGAGGCTGGTGTATGAATGATTATTTACAGATGATGGAGCTGACAACAGGAACCAACTTGTTTCATGGAGGACATTAAATCCATTCACTTGGTTGGCATAAAGGCCTTATAAATTAATAGAGTTATGTTGGAATTAAGTTTCATAGTAGTTAAATCACATAGACAGGCAGCAGCACATTGAATTTATTTTCCAACAAGGAGCAGATAGATTAACTCTACCCCCTTCGTACAAGACAGATGAGAGGTAGACACTTTTTAGATGTATCGAAGCTCCATGGGTGTGCTGTTAGTTTACCCATAAAGATAACCAAGATGACATCTTTTCTTCTCTCACATGGAAAGAAAATGAATATGCTCCATAAAAGGAATGTTCATGTAGGAGTTTTGATGGAAGTCCATAAACCTTCTGTTATTGCTTTATAAAATATCTATTCAATTCCAAGTTTTGGGGTGTTATGGAGGTACAATAGAATTATTCTCCAAACAAAATGTTACTGAATGTGTCCAACTGATGAAACACTGTGTGGAGCTTTATGTTTGACTTTTGTTTACTTCTTCTTGTTTTGACGGCATTGCACCAGTCGTACCTTACAGATTAAATAAACCTCTGCTTTGGTCTTATGGATTATGAACACTACGCACATCATTTTGAAATACCAGAGCACTCCAGGAAAAAAGCCAGCTCAAAAGACATCTCAGTCTCCAGTCTTCAAACTTCAGCTTGTTACCCTTAATCCAAACCCTTGCATGGTCTACTACAACAGAAACCTTTACAGTGAATCCAGCAGATGTTGCTATGTGGCCTCGGTACAGGATTTCAACTTAGACCGATAAAGACACCGACCTCCTAGGTGAAAAAGCACTCACATTTGGCATGGTCGTGTTCCACATGACCGACAATCTGCCCTGAAATTATCCTTGCAGCAGTCTTAGCAGTTGTTTCCCAAGGTCTTCGATCATGGCTCCTTAGGGAAACATACAGGCATACAACAACTGCTGTCACTGAGGCAAGGAGTCGCAGATTATATAATAAGATGCTGCACCTGGCTTCAGAAAAACAAACAAAACTCGAGCGAAAAACTGCTTACAGGCTCTTTACAAAACACTGTAAGTAGAGCTCAAACTAGTAGATCAAGTAATGCATTCAAATATCAAAGAGACCTAATAGACTTTGATGTCATTTCCACTTACAGTATTAGTGCTTTTTTGCAATCAGTGCGACCCCATGGAGGTCAGATAAGATTATTGGCTGAGGAAGGATGGAATATCTATGGATTGCATAGATTAGTCCACTTAAAACAGTAATTAGCCACCACTGTATGTCCATCAACTCCTTGCAGTGTAGCATATTGAAGTCTGATGCAACCACAGCAGAATGATTCAGAGCTGTGCATTGACCACAAAAGATCAGTGCCATCGTTGTTCTGGTAATAGAAAATTCACAATGTTAGCCAGTCAGCCTTGATTGTCCTGAATTGACTCAAGGGCCATCTAAAACCTCACTAACCAGAAGGCTATCCTTGCACTTAGGTCCACATTCACCTTCTCTGAACATCAAGTACCTGCACAGTTACTCCCTTTTTTTCTATGGGTGTACCTCAAGACATAGGAGATACAGACGGAATAGAAAAAAGGTGAATCTGGGACTAATTGGCCCACTCCGGCATAATTGGGGACAAACACAGGCTTAACCAGCTTGTACTGATGAGTTGCTCAAGTATTTCACTCTGTCACCAGCCCAGTCACGTTGCTTCAGAAAGATAGCCTTAAAAAAAACCTTTCAAACTAGTTGGCACAGCATCAGTTGATTTGCGGAAAATGTTTATTTGTACTGTCATTACTTTATATCTTGTTCTCTCTCTCTCTGGCCTTATATGTAAAAACTTGGCACTGGAACGTACAGTAGTTCTGATTTAGATAAATTATTATATGTTCAAAAATCATGACCCTGGAGGAGTGGAAATATTAGTTTAAGGTTACATACCCATTTCTCATGCTAACTGAGTGCTAAACTTAGGGATATGCAAAATCTCAATGACTTCAAGTCTCATTGGACCTATTGGGCCCCTTTTTAATTTCACACTCGCCAACCAAGCTTGAAAAGGGCGACCTACTTCCAGAGTGTATTAGGCTACCAGACTTCTATTTTCCCCTTGGCCAGGTGGGCCTTCAGTAGACAACTGGACACCGAGCAGCCAGGAAAATTAAAAGTAGCCCATTTCCAGTTACCACATGCCATAAGATGACAAAGGCTATTTGTGGCACAAAAAAACACCCTTTATTGTGACTGATTTAAAAAAAAAAAAAAAAAAAAAAAAAAAGTTGAAACCTTAACTGGCCTCTTTCCTAAACAACATCTCACGTATTCCATGTATCATTGCTAAACATGTCTCAACACTTTTGCAGGAACCAAGAACTAGACCTTAACTGTGTGATCCATTAGATTTTAACAGCAGCCTGAACTACCAGATTTCAATCCTGCTTGTGTCCTAGTGTACCATGGGATTGATTATGACTATGCAAATCTACTCTAAGGCCTGAATCTTTAGGTCTGACTTTCCACACTGTTATTTGAAAGTGATCAGAACAGATTTGGCTCGGTAGCCCAAATCCGACACCTTGTTGATCCATCTGTGTTGGTTGCTGTGGTAACAAAACCGGAGGTTCGCAAACCTCTGTACATTCTGTACATTTCCTCTGGCTTTCCCTGTACTGATGCATCCAACCAAATGCTATCAGACAGTTCACTTTGTCCTCTGTCCAGGGACTATTGTTCTACATTTCCACCCAGTTGTTAAGCCAGATGTTCTTCCTGAAAACATGGTTAATTTAGCCGCACAGAAAATTCAACAGTGCAGGTTGTACATACTTATCGGTCAAAGCGAGTTAAAAAACCCCCACAACCTCCTGAAGCAAAACAGCTTTCTACAAAAGTATAATTTTAAATAAATAGATAAATAAATGACAAATAAAAAAATATATACAGGCTAAAAATTAAGTAAAAGAGAATTTCACTGTAAAGTGATCTTCAAAGGCTTGAACTTTGGGATCAAGTTGCGAGTGGCATAATGGACTGTTTGAAATCCGATTTGAGTGGCTAGAGCATCCAGACTGAGATACTGTACATCTTTAGGAATCCGATTGGAATCTGATTTCATTGGTTCAATCGGTTCAGATTGGATTTGCAAAAATTAGATCTATGAAAGCAATCTGATTCCAAACTGATTACATCTGGATGTGCAAAAAATTTAATTTGGGATTAAAAAAAAGAAAAGAAAATAAATTTAATAAAAATACTGTGACAGCATGCATTCAGGGCTCTCCAAAAACCCAAGGGTAAAAAGGTGGTTCAGCTTTAGCTGCCACCATTCAGCCACCAGTTTACAATCATGGTCTTCCAACTGTTTATGACATTCATTGCGGACTTTGCACAATCATCTGCACACTAATAATCACGAACAAATATCTGCACAATCACTGGAACAATCATCTGCACAAACTATTGCAGCTTTGCACACACTGCAGACTTTTTTCTCAAACATACTGCAGTATATACTTTACAGTATACTATATGTATGTATACTGTATATATTGATATTCTCACTTCATATTTTCATATTCTGCTTTTAATTCTATGTTTAATATATATCCTTTTTAGTAGCTTACATTGGGGAACAGCAGAGAAAGAATTTCATTGTACAGGTGGGAACATGTTTCTTTACTGTGCACAACAGCATCTATCTTACCAGTCAGCCAGACATTTCAGTCTCCTCAAACTTTGTCTGTCCAGCACAGCTTATCTTTGGTCACTTCAAGTTTCTTTTTCTTTTTTTTTTTCATTGAACAAAATAAATATTTCCAAACACCCAAAAGAATGACGCTGCCTGTAATAAATATTCCCCAAACAACCAATAATGAATATCTACTGAATATATAATGAATATTAGGGCAGCATCACATGGTGGAGAATGCGGGCACACTGGTCCTTGTACTTGACTTACATATTTTACAATAACTGAGTGGAAATTCTGCTCTCAATTTGAACAGGTTAAGACATGAAGAATTTTGTTTCAATGTACTGTACATGATACCTTAAAACTCTCCGTCTTACTGCAAGGGGCGTATGTATGAATTGATGTAACATGGCATCAAGTCAAGATATCACAAAGTAGCAGAGTTTTAGATTGATATTTGGTGAAGCTGTAGAAACTGACTTCTCTTTGCTTCCGGTGATGGTTATTCTTTTGTGCATTGTGAGAACTCTCTGGCTTTTTTTTTCCTGCCCATCATTTTCTTTTGTCCTGTTTTCTGAAGATCTCCTTTTCTTTCTGTGAATTGCATCATTTTTGTCATTTCTAAAACTACACCAATTTTTGGTTTTGTTTCAGGCAAGCAAAGTATATACACCATATTGGGTTCCTTGCCAAACATTATCCCTGGGAATTGACCATTAATAGTGACTATTACCATGATTGCATTAATGCTCTATTGGTATCTACTCATAATTTACCAAAAAATACAAGTATAATTTTACTGGATTATTTTAGACTGATCCGTATGGCATGCAGCACAATTATTATTGTACGCTGACCTTAAATGTAATGGCTTTAATATTTAAAAAGTTACACTTCATTTGTTTTTTTCCTCAAACACCATTCATTATACGATACAGTATATTAGAAAATTATCAAAAGAATTGCATGAGAACCACCAACCTGGAAGATTAATTGAATATACTTCATGCAATCTGTGCTAGGTGAAGCCAGTATCAGTCTCTCTGATCATTTCCGACCTCCCCACCAGTAAAACTGTTGCCATATCTGGGATAGGAGAGTGTAACTAATCCTCTCTCAGGGGTAAGATGTGAGACATGCCAGATGGCAGAGTAGAAATGACTAAGAAAAGTGTCAAGTGGTGGACAGCCAGGCGTACTAAGAGCTTTAGGGCTCACTGACTTGCTGTCAGTTTGGCCACATGTGGTTAAGCCAGTGGAGCAGCAGGTCACCAGTTAATGACTTATAATGATTACATAATGGACAAACTGCTGTAGATGACAATGAAGCCAAATTGGCATTTAAATGATTTGTCTTCTTTGATGAAAAGTTGAGATTTTCCCCTGAATACTTAAAGAGCAATTACACTTTGATTTATTGGGTTTTTCTTTTTTTCTGTCCCTTATGCAAATCTGAAAAAGTGTGTGTGTGTGCACAGGTGACACACAGTATGGTCAAAAATAATATGGTGGGCGAGAGGAAGGGATGCTCAACATTCGCGGATGACATAAACAAAGGTACCATTAATGGTGGTGAGGGATCATTCGACATGCAGGGCTTATTTCTACCAGAATCACATCTGTTTTATATTAATACCAAGTTGGATGAATACCAAGACTTTTCTTGGAGCCTTATAAATTTAAGCCTCTGGGTGAGGGAGTACATGCAGTTCCTGGAGATTTAAAAGAATATCGCCAGTTACAGTGCCATGTGTCTAAAATGTGATGTAGAAACAGTATAGATACCTACATCTTTTTTTTTTTCGCATTAGCAGTGTAAAACATATTTTAAAACTTATCCTAGTGACTTATTGTTCATTAATTAGTATTTAGAATTCCATGAATTCACACAGCTCCAACCCCAGAGATATGTCTGTGGTGTATATAGAGTCACTGAATCTGTCCCCCAGGTAAGCCACTGTTTTAATATGTAGGCAGCAACAATCGAAACTCTATCAACCAACAACAACAACAAAAGCACGAAAACAGGTGACATTTTGGTCCCCGAGTGGCGCAGCGATAAAGTGTTAGTTTGCTGCTATCGTCCAGGGATCGCAGGTTTTATTCCTGGGTGATGCTGCAGCCATCCACAGCTGGGAGTCGAGAGAGCATATTGGCTGTGTTCGCTCAGGAAGGAGGGGTGGCATACCAGCACTCTCACATCAATCATAGAGACAGCCAATCATGAAGATCTCATACCAGCGTGTGGGGCAAATAGTGTTTTCGATTGTTTTAGTGTTTTATGCCATTCCCAATGTTGTACGAGTTCCCTAGTTGCATAAAATGAGTTGAAAAATTCTGAAGAGGATATTGTGTAAATGTTATACATGGGTCTAAAAATGGAGTATGCACACACACACACACACACACACACACTATATTACCAAAGGTATTACCTGTCTTCAAATGCATATGAACTTGAGTAACAATTTTTGACCATTCTTCCAGAAGCGCATTTGTGAGGTCGGACACTGATGTTGGACGAGAAGGCCTGGCTCGCCGTGTCCGCTCTAATTCATCACAAAGGTATTCTATGAGGTCAGGACTGTGCAGGCCAGTCAAGCTCTTCCACACCAAACTTGCTTATCCATGTCTTTATGGACTTTGCTCCAAAGTACAAAATTGGGAGCATGAAATTGTCCAAAATGTCTCAGTATGCTGAAGCAATAAGAGTTCCTTTCACTGGAAGTAAGGGGCCGAGCCCAACTCCTGAAAAAAACAACCCCACCCTAGTTCCAACATATTTCAATATACACGTATAATGGAAAAACTACCTAAATAGCAATTACAATTAGATTTATTGCTCTTTCTGTCCTCCATGCAAATCTGAAAAAAAAAGTGTATTTACATATGTATAGTTTTGTCTTGATGGGAGAGTGCCTTAATAGTAACATATGGGAATTGGCTACAACTACAGTAAATTAGGGTAAACCAGGTAAAGTACAATTAGGAATGATGGTTCGTAATGTTGAACAAGAGAAATGCCAGATTTTTTTTTTTTACTTCCAACAGTTTAAATAAATAAATATATAAAAGTTCATGTTTAGACCCTTAATGTGCTAGTATTTATAACATATACACAATATGCCCTTAAGATTTTTCCAACTCATTTTATGCATAAGCAAGAAGCTGAAACGTAACCAGTTAAAAGAATAGACACAGAAAAAGTTTGCACAACCTCATTAAGGTCACAGAACGGCTTTTCCTATCTTACAAAATTAGTCTGCTTCCCCGCAGAATGGGGAACAAATTTCAAGCTTGTGACATCATGTTGTGAGCTGACTTAAATATATACGGAAACTGAAGAAACAAGATGTCCATAGAATAAACATAGAAGAATATGCGAGTCTTCAGTTTAATTTGGCTTGTTTGTGTCATTTGCATCCGGCATTTGTAATGGAGGCAGCAAGACTAGATTTGATCAAAGTCTTACAGCTTTTTTTTAACAATATTGTTTTTTCTAACAAGTTAGCATAGGTCATAGAGGTCGCCCAAAGTGTGCTTGTTAAGACTTCAATGAAATACTCTTCTATTATTTATTTATTTGTTTACTTATTTTGTATTTCAAATTCCCTCTTCTGATTTTGTCATGGTCCAAAAAGCACCAGTTCCGTGTTTATGTAAACGAGCTATTGCCGAACCACCAGGCCGGGCCTGCTACTGCCAAACCACACCCTGTGCCAAAGCAGATGTGACATCTGTGACAGTTCTCCTGGGACTGCTTTTGTTACAGTGGTTATAAGAAAGCACAAAACTGCGGAGCTGATGAACACATATCTTTTTAAGCTTATCAAAACAAAACCCACGAAGTTTAGGTCTATGAAAAGGCAAATATCACTAAACAGGATAAAATTATGGATATCACAGCAAATTAACATTCATATCCACAAATAAAGCTAGGTTAGCAGTTAGCATTTAGCCACTAACGGCTAACCTACCCTTTTATACACATAAAATATAGCTCAGTATAATATACCTTGCATTATTTATTCATTTAGACAGGTTTAAATTCACAGCACTTACATCCACACAAAAGAAGTTAGGTTTGTTGTGCGCGATTAGACACTAATGGCTAACAAACCCTGATTAAGCACTTACAAAAAAGACAGGTCAAAGGATATAGCTTTTAACTTTTATATCACTAAACAGGTTAAAATATCAAGAAGCCTTATTTCATTTATTTTGCATTCTGGAAAAATTTGTAGTGAGAGGGATTTTGTATGGATCAGCTATTGAAATGTCACACTGAAATTAACTGTAGGATTATTTCCACTCTGAATGAAGTTTCTTCATGTTCTTAGTATTAAAATATAGAATATGGTGTTTTTATTAACAGCCACCGACACAGCATGTCTTGCATTTTGTCATGCTGTAGACATCTACTGCTCAATTCACAACACAAACAAAATACAGGTAATCCCCGACTTATGAACGGGTTCTGTTCCAGGAACATGTTTGTAAGTCCGATTTGTTCTTAAGTGCGACCAAGTGAATCTTATATCTTATCTTTTGTATACAATACAATGTAAAGCATACAAATTGACTTGATACAAATTGGATACAAATCCAATCTGTCCCCTCTCCCCACACTGCCATCATGTGGCCCAAAACCATAAATGAATCTCACAGTGAAACGTCTCTGTGCCTTTAAAATGCGAGTGGAATCCCAGACAGCATTTTTGCTCTCTGTTTTCTCTCCATTTTGAGTGGTTTTCCACTGTATTGCACTGTTTTGTTGTGGATTTTCCAAAATTAGGATTATTCACCATCAGAGGTTCACTCATTTCTCCCGCACAAACACACACACACACACATACATTACACATTCATATACAAAATACTGTACAATTGTATACTGTATATTGGTATATGGTGCACTTCACTGGGTCAATTTCTTTCTATAATAACCGTGAGCTACTTCCGTGATTGAACCCGGAAATAGAACTGTGGTCCGTTCGTATCTGCTGAAATTCTTAAGTCGAAAGATTCGGGGAGTAAATTTATTTTTTGGAAACTATCACCTATGATAGACAAACCAAAAGAGTGGATTTTTAAAGAAAGAAATCTAGAAATTTTAAATAAGTGATTTAATTATGTTTCCATTAACACACACACACACACACACACACACACACACACACACACACACACAATAGAGCCCTATATGAAAATGTCCAAATTGATTCAAGAAGTGAATTTTATATAATAGGCCCCCATTAAATGAAGTGAAGTCACATTTTGATTACCGCTCAACAAAACAATAACGGGTTAGACGGCAGGCAGCCGCGTAAATGCAACAAGCCAGACTTAAAGTACAGTAGCTGCTAAACAGCAGCAACAGAAATGCCACATGGTTTGTTTACTGACCTCCCTGCCTCCCTGCTGTGCACAAACAATAAGAGGCGTCGCTCTGTCTCTCCTATTGTCTCTCTCGCTCGCTTTCTCTCCTTCTGCTCTGGAAAGAAGGAGCCAAGGTGACTTCTATATCGGCACTCTGACAAGGTTATACTCCACTTCATTGGGTCACTCTTTTACCTGGAAGAGAGCAAAAAGGCATTTAATGACATTTGGATTGGAATCTACAGAGCTGAATTATTTAAAAAGAAAAGAAAGAAAAATAATTTCTCATATAGTCACAATTGAAACCTCAATTATACTTAAGTACAATGCTTCATGTAACCAGGGTCCAATGGCATTCGGCAGACGCCATTATCCAGAATGACCTCCACTTTTTCCTGTTCAGTCAACTGAGCAGTTAAGGGTTAAGGGCCTTGTTAAAGGGTCCCGCAGTGACAGCTCTGAACTCAGGGATTTGAACTCATGACTTTCCAATCAATAGTCCAACATCTTAAGCACTGAGATACCCCCTTGCCCTTCAAATTCCAGAGGGTTTCCCATTACGTACATAATGTTCTAATGTTTTTTGGACTAGTAACAGGAGGTGAATATACTGGATAACAGTGTTATCCATATTGATTATTCAGGAAATGTAATTTTCTACCACTACTCCACCCCCAGGGACTGGGTATTGGTATTATTTAGCTGGATGATGATAAAATTACTGGTATGATTGTGTCCTACTGTAGGTGGGCTGCATTATATGAACTCATCCTACAGGCACGCCACTCAGTATCTTTGTTGAAAAAAAAAAAAAAGTTTCTTTGCTTAGGAATAGAGAAAGTATAATGTCTCTCATAATAGCATCAAATCATCAAGAGGGAACAGGAACATTTATCCAAATCATTAAAAGAAATAGCTTTTTTTTGCTGTCGAATATAATAACATGTACCATAAAAAAATAAGTATAATGTGTGAATGAGAAGATGACAAGCATTGAAATAAAATCAACCAGAAGTCTAGTATATTGTATAAATAATGCTCCGTGAATAGTCCAAGTTATAATTATCACATTAATTAATGTACACATGGTGTAGTCTAATGATAAGGCCACCATCATTATGCAGAAGCTTATAAAATAGTGCTTGATCCAGGAAATTCTGGTTTTATATATTGAAAGGCAGTGAATTGTTAATAAAATATACACAGGACGTGTATCTTATACATGCAGACTAGCATACAGTATGGTTGGTCAGCATACATGGATGAGAGCCATAAGGGTCTTGCTGTGACTTTGAAACTTTATACAATAACAGCCCTTGCCTGCAGTACATATGATGATGGTGTTCTTCAACTTATGAATGTTGATATTCATGAATTTGAAAAATATAAGTTTTTAAATTCAAAAATAACCATTAAGTCCAACATTTACTCAAACTCAACAGCTTCTTTTCCAGCATCATACGAAGTGGGATGGCACAACAGCGTGGAAGTACAGCAGGTACTGTAGCATTTGCTACTTTACAGTTTCTGTCCGTGTGGAATTTAGTCAATGATTTTCCAGTTTCCTTCAACATGCTGACAGGTGGACTGACCACATAACATTGCTGTGATCAGAATCAGAATCTGGTTTTATTCGCCAAGTATGTCGACACACACATGGAATCTGATTCCAGCTGTTTGTAGCTCTCTGTAGAGTACAGACTAACATAAAACACTGTAGAAAAGCAGCATCATACACAGTACTTACACAACATTCAGTAACAGATTAAATAAAGGCAGTGCGGGGGGGGGGGATCCTGAGTGTGCGCAGTGCAGGCGTACATAACGTGTACATAAAGTGATTGCAAGGTAGAGCAAATAGCCCTGTGTGTATCATATATACTATAATAGGTAGTGCAAAATAGCAAGTATTAGTAATGTAATGTGCATGGAGGGTGTTTGTTGGAGGCATGGTGGTGCTTTTACACAATATACAGTGCGGTACTGGAAATAACAACGATACTGTAACTGTGAATGTGTGTGTACATGGTACCCTTATGTGATATGCAGGGTGTATTCCTGCCTAACCTTAAGTATTTCCAGGATAGGCTCTCAAACTATGTGACGAGGATAAAGTGGACACTAAAGATGAACAGTTACCAACTCATTACTGTATTTCCTCAGCTATTCATTTTTGGTATTCTGTCCACTGGTTGCTACTGTAGGTTGTGTTATGCGGTGAACCCATTTCAGACTTTGCAGATCAGTCAAAGGTAGCTCAGTGGTTAAAGTGTTGGATTATGGATCAGAAGGTCCCAGGTTTAAACCGCAGCCCCACCACCACCACCAGACTACTACTGTTGGGCCCTTGAGCAAGGCCCTTGACCCTCAACTGCTCAGATGCACAGTGAGATAAAAAATGTAAGTTGCTCTGGATAATGGTGTCTGTCAAAGTCCATAATTTGTTTAATTCCATAATTTGTTTGATTCCTGCATGCCCGTCCAAGACTTCATCACTGACTGCCATTTTGTTCAGGTAAGTAAGAAATTATGTGTCTTCATTCATAAAACAATTTCAATTTGTAAATAAAACTATTTGTGTCTATGTAGCTTTGTATCTGTGTATTAACTGTGGCAGTGGATGATAAAAACCAAGTCTTTTCACATATTTTTTTGTATTTTTTAATAAATAACCGGGCTCAGCAGTTACATACAAGAATTCCATTCCATTAGCTTCCTGCCAATCTGACTCATAAACAGAGACATATGGGCACTTGGACCTACAACTGATTTTAAAATACAAAAATACATACAAGGAAAAATAAAATGAATTACAGTCAGATTTATTGAAGCTTTTCAAGTAGTTACAATACGTTATTGTGCAAAAGTCTTTATATTTTGCTTTCAAAAGAACCAGACTTTCTTCAAGAAGGCTTGTCTAAGGAGTTGAAGGCTGTGTTGAAGATTGACTTTAAAGCTTGTTAGAATAATACAAACTATCTTTGTCTTGAATCTCAAAATATTACATTTTGATACACATCAGTGGTACATAGGGGTGGGCGATATAACCAAAATCTTCTATCACGGTAGAAGCAATTTTCTACCTCGATAACGATATATATC
>JAQMYI010000005.1:1993656-2006296 GCA_030014275.1 Clariallabes melas | reverse complement strand
CGGGGCGGGGCGGGTTGTAAAAATAGATACAGTGGTGCGGGGCGGGCTGGGGCGGGCCAAATAATTTCATAAAAGCGAGACCCGCGGGTTGGAAAAATACCCGACCCGCGCATCACTACAATGAATGGATTTTTTTTTTTTTAAGAAATGTTTTTAAGAAAGAAAGAAATGTTGAAAGGGGCAGCATGGTGGTGTAGTGGTTTACAATGTGGCCTCGCACCTCCAGAGTTGAGGGTTCGCGTCCCACCTTCGGATCTGTGTGTGGGGGTTTTGCATGTTCTCTCCATGCTCAGTTTCCTCCCACAGTGAAAGAGAGACATGAACATTAGGCTAATTGGAGTTTCCATTGTCCATAGTTGATGAGTGAGTGTGTGAGTGAGTTTGTGCCCTGTGATGGATTCTTACTCAGGGTGAACTCCACATCGAGTCCCCTGGGACAGACTTTTATTTAAATTCATGAAAGAAGTCTCAAGTGTCAGTTAAGTGTTCAGGACTAAAACCTTACAAATAGGCTGAGTGAAGGACCAACTGTTTGTAACTTTTATTACATAAATTATTACATTTTGGCAACATCAAACAACTATGAACAGTTAAAAATTATAATTTGCCCTTTACAATGTTTTTACAATTCGTAACCATTGTCAAGCTGCCAGGGTATAAGAAGAGCAAAACACTTCGAGATATGCTGTTAGCGCATCACAACACCCACAGTTGATTGTTTAGAACTTGCCTAAATGTGATGAACTAGAGGAAGGTACTGAGTCATAAAGGCACTGAATCATTCATTCACTCAGGTCCAAAGTTAAATTACAGCACTTGCTCCGAAAGATGTGAATGAATAATAGAAATGATCTGCAGATTCCCTTGCAAGTTTCGCAGCTGAACTATTCACAGCTGAACATTTCACAGCTGAACGTTTCACAGTCTTGTCATACTGTAGGCATAAACCTGTAAGTATACACACAGGAATACACACGTTCCTTGAAAGCGCCATTCGTGCTTCTAGTTTATTTATTTTAAATGTCAAGTGTTTCAAGTAGGTAATTGTGCCAAGTCTGTTCCAAATACCAAGCAAATGTAGAGGTGGCAGTAGGAATAGTTTTTTTTTTATTAATTCAAGTGAATGGAAATGACATTGCTCAATAAGAGCCTAAAAAATGTCTGAATACACTTTTTAAAAACCTACATCATAAGGCTTGTCTATTTAAGATGGAAGATGCTCAAATGGAACTAATACAGGTCTGCAACAATGTTACAGTAGATGATAAAGATAATGATATCTACAATATGTGTAATAATCATATTTGTATAATAAGTATAATTACTGTATAGAGACTATCTAATAATTTTGATTCATGCAAATTCCCATCATTTTCCTTTGATCAGCTTCTGTAAAGCTGCTTAGCGACATTGACAATTGTTAAAAGCACTATACAAATAAAATTGAATTGAATAAATGTATGTAAAACCTTAACATATCTCCTGCAATAACTAAAAATGTTTGCAATACGGGCTGTGCAGGATGGAACGTGTTTGTGTGCATGGGATAGAATGCGAGCACTTGTCTTTGTTTCTTGTTTGTGTGCATAATATGTAAATGTCTCTTTCTTTGAAGATGCATTACTTTAATGTGGAGTCATCAAGCATTATAACTGTAAAACCTGTACACCTGCTCATTAATGCAATTATCTACGCAGCCAATCAGGTGGCAGCGGCATGATGCATAAATCATGCAGATGCAGGTCAAGAGCTTCATTGGTTATGTTCCAGTGTACTTTAAAGTGTGCAGGGAATGTCAGTTAAGGGAACGTCCCTCGACAAAAATTCCACCAATCGGGACACTATGCGACATCACCAACGCTGGCATCACTTCCTAATGGTAACATACGCACCTGTTGCTGCTCTTGTGAAAATTTCTCACTACTGAAATAAAATATTGAATATTTTCTGAAATAAAACTTTATACCATTACAAAAACACATACTATTGAAATGTGTATAACTCCTGAATAAATTATTAGATTCATTTACAAGAAAAAAATGTATTTGTGAATTGTTTTAAGATTCCACGTCTATATAATAGTAAGGATTTATTGATAAAATTAATTTTTTTAATGAAGTTAAAGTATCACGTTAATTACAAAATCGAATTATGTAAAATAAATATTACAGTATGTCACCGTCGATAATACGGATAATACATACATAAATCCCTTTTCAAGCTCCATTTTTTCCACACTCCAGTGAGGCACAATGACTTCGGATGAATATTTTTTTTTTTATAATAACCATCAGAATAAGGGAGGAAAAAAATATTTAAAAAATAAATAAAAATTCAGATACTTTGACTGAGGCTTATTGGTGCAGGATTGCTGGTTTAAGTATTATTTTTAATTTTTTTCAAACCCAATGATCTCGGAGGTTACACAGACTGGAACAAAAATAAGTAAATAAATAAACTAATAAGTAAATAAATAAACTAATAAATATATATATATATATATATATAAAACAAATAAATAAATAAATAAATACTAAATACTAACTTTTTAAATTTGGTGAGCAGTCATTTTGTGGCCAAAATGGTATTGTTGATGAGAGAGTAGAATGTTACAACTGTAGTGAATGGAAAAGCATCTCAAAGTGGACGAATCCATCCCCTTCCCAACAGTGTTTGACTGATGGAACTTAGTTACTACCCCAGTGTAAGTATCTATCCAATGACAGAAACTTCAAAGCACTTTTTGTAAGTCGCTCTGGATAAGAGCGTCTGCCAAATGCCTAAATGTAAATGTCAAAATGCAAACTTTGAACAGGCGAATGTACCGTAGAGGGAGTACACCAGCACAAAAACCATATTAGATTCCAATCATGCCAGTCAAGAACAAGAATCTGAGAGTATAGTGGACACTAAACCTAGACAGATTAACAGTGGAAAAGCCTACAGTAGGTGATGGTTATCTTTTTCTTCTTCTATTAGTATAACCTGTTCATAAATCAGCAACATATTGACTGCCAGTAAACGTTGTGGTTGATGCCATTCTATGATGTCTGTCTTTTCTATTTCTACCATCTTCATTTTCCCTGCACTGTGTTAGATTAATCAATCAGCAATTCATTCTCACATAGCAAGCCAGAATGAAATAAACTATAGTACAGTAGGAAAGATGCCCTCAGAATTATATTGAATGAAGTCTTTTATAATCATCATACTCCAATAATGGACAGTGAAATACTCCTGCAAATATGCACATGCCAGACTAAATTGTATGTCTTTAAAGGTCATGAAAATTGAAAGAAATTATAGAGTCATTCATCACGCGTAATGTGCTTCTTATCCTTGTTTCAACCCAGCATGGCCACATTCTGTCCCTATAAGTGCATATCAGCACCATTAACATGCTTTGTCAGCTAAGACAATACATTGGAGCCGTTATAACTAGATAATCATTATAGTCAAGTCAATTTTAGTGCAATAATTTAGCTGTAATAGAATTAAGAAATAAGTGGAAAAGAAAAAAAGAAAAGAAAAGAGCAACTCTATATACATATATACTCAAAATCTTAAAAGGCTCTATATTGAACCCTACAAGTTAGTAGTACCCTACTGGAAAACATTTCAAGCAGGAACTTTAAGGGGACACTTTACTATCCAAAGTGCCTAGCCAATCCCTTTAGTGTGTTTTTAATTATTGAAATTGTATGATTTTTTATATTTAAGGTCAATCATAGTAAGAACAAATGAATCCTTTCCTCAACTATTAATGAAAATCTGTCTCTTTACTATAGGGGGGGGGAGTGGTTTCATATGTAATTGCCTACTGATGCACTTCCCCTTTCCTGACATATCTGATAATTGGAGGTTTTAAGCAACAGATTAATCAATATATTCACCGTCTGCACACATCCTACTGCATAATCATCACAGAAAAGCAGGGGAAGACATCCTTGTCCCAATTATCTGTAATCACACCCTGATTTTCCTCTATGCGGCTATGTAATGGAAAGGGGGGGGAAAAAAGAAGAACGGCAAGGTTTCATGGTGACTAGAGGGAGAAGAGATAGTCCTACTGTGCATCTGCAATGTGATATGGAAGATGGAGGAGATGGAGGAGGAGGAGGAGGAGGAGGAGTGGGGAGGTGGGGGCCATACGCTGCATTTGCTTTCTGATCACAGAAGGGATTTTGCAGAGTGCATGACAAGCGCTTCCTATCCTCATCCCTCCCTTTCCCCCGACGTGGATTAAACAGCCAGCCCTTTGACAAACACCTCGGCTTCCAATCAATATATAATTACCAACCATTTAATTGCCCATTTTAAGTGCAGATCAGCTTCCTGTTAAGTTGTAATCAATAAGCCCACTTTACATGCGTGCTGGTTTGAAAGGGCAATTTCAAAGCGAATTATAAGTGCATTAAATGTCATCAAGGATCTTATTCATGGTAGGGGGAAATGAATCTTTTGAAGATGAATCTGCAGTATCTAATTGCAAGGGATTAGAGACACATCTCAAATGGCTTCTGGTAGAAACAATAGCTTGAGTTGATGCATTTTCATTGCAATATGCTCAAGTATGTCTTGACCGGAACAAAAGGGGCAATCAAAAATAAACATGACCCTAACCGCCACCACACACTATTTATTCATTCATTTATTGATTTGTTTGTTCGTTTATTATATTATCACCAAGCACTAGTGCTTACAACCCTTAATTTTCTCCTTTTGTTAAACAAATCTTAATTCATTTTTTGTTATTTAGTGTTTTTGTCACTAGACATCACCATGCATCAGTCAGTAGGAAGGATTCCCTCTTGTTTAGATTTGCCAAATCGTGGTGCTATAATGAACCCCATTTATGCACAATGAGCCTTACAGACTAATGTTTGTTCTTCTTGACTTGGTTTAAACAAAATGTTCAATTTGGACCATTTATCTCCACTTACTCAAATTGAAGATCATTTGCATAACATGCAAATCTGCTTGCATTATCTACTTCTGATACTTTTTTTTTTTTGGCAAATCTTAAAAATTGCTGTAAATTTCTCTAAAATGTTGAGGTGTGTAAGCATCATGGTCTTTAGATGCTAATTGGTGCATTTAGGGAGGAGCTTAATTTATCAACACAGCTGCAATTTACAATTGATTACATCTATCTATCTATCTATAGGGGCTTAGACGTTGTAAATGAGGGTTTACCCGACCCCCACACCTCCACATCCCCCCCCCCCCCCGAGGCCCAGCAGACCATAAACGTCCCTTTAATAGACATTTCGTTTTCCATTAAGAATTTAAGCCTGATTTTCATATTCATATAAGTCAATTATTAGGATCATGAGGATCTCCTTTAAACAGCCCCGCAAACATGAATGTCATATTTCTTAGAGTCAAACATTGCCAAGCAACAAACTCTTTCTTCATCCCTTAGTGCAGTTGATTGAAATGTTGTTTGCTCATTAAATTGTAGACTCTAACGAAGGCGATGTTTCATCATACAGTCGTACAATCCCCACTAATCTATTTGCTGACTTGACACTGTTGTCAAATGTAACAGTTTGAAATCACTGCCTGTAGTCCAGCAAGCTCGAAATGAAATAATGGAATTTTGGAATAATGGAATAATTGGGCAAGTGGTGGCTCAATCGGTTAAGGCTTAGGGTTACTGGGTCTGAGCCCTTTGAGCAAGGCTCTTAACCCTGTCTGCTCCAGGGGTGGTGTATCCTGGCTGACCTTGTGCTCTGACCCCAGCTTCCTAACTCACACACTACCCATCCTACAAAAATGATGACCGGCCCAAGCACCTGCACCATTACGATCGCCACCAAACCCGGCCCACATTGAGTGACATCAGCAACCGGGGCATTTTGGAGGGGAGGTCTTAACATACTCAAAAGGCACATAGGTTGTACATTGCGCACAGGTGATGATGGCACCGGTGCTTGAGAGGATCATTGCTGCAAGCTACGATGATCGGCCCAAGCACCTGCGCCATCTCCGCCCGGGTGCACCAGAATTACAAGTCCAGCCGTGATGATGCCATAAACTTATGCCATATTCAGTGACATCAGCGTGCGGGGATTTTAGAGGTCTTAGCTCGCTCAAAAGGCACACAGGTTGAAGTGAGTCCAAGTGGGGTTGTCCCAGGATGTTCCCACCCATGGAATGTCCCTGCCTTGTCCAATCAGAAATTAATAAATAGTTCGACTGGACCTTACTGTTGTATTAAAAACAAAGGCTGATTTCCGGCTAGCAGGTGCCTCAAAATAATCCAGAACGCCATCTCAAAAAATAGTTCCTGGACAGGTGTGCTCGAAAAAGCAGTTTTTTCATCTGTTTTTCAAAGACTATCTAGTTATTTAAAACATCTACCATAATAGCCACTGGGTGCACTAGTTACAGTATGGTTGTTTTTCCTGGGTCTACCAAAAGGTTTCCAAGAGCCCTGGACAGAATAAAACAGGTACCGAAAATGAATGAATCAGCGAACAACCTTGAACAGACAAAGTTTTTTTTTTTTTTGTGCTAGTTTAGAGAGGTAATAACATTCATAAAGCTGCAAAACAAAAATGACACTAAGGTCCATGTTGATAGGGGTGAGATATAACGTTTAATAAATAATCCAGCATTTGTTTCAATAGCTCTGAAATACATATACAGTACAACATGCTCTGAAATGGCATTTTTAATTTCATGGATCTTGCTCAAGGTCTCGACAGCAGTTTCAATTGTACTCCTAGAGTTCGAACTAACAGTCTGGCATCACATAGCCATCACTCCAATCATCTTTCCACATGTTTGTACGTTGCTTCAGCTGTCTGTTTCTTGCTAGCACAGAACCGTAACTACCGAGCCATCACTCCAATCACCATTCCGCTGATATGCAGGTTGCTCCGACTTTCAATCCCCCATTTCCTCGTTTCTTCCGCTCGCAATCTGTCACTACCTCCGCAGTAGTACTTTAAAGTTCTGCTTCAACTAAATCCTGCAGGAATTACATGCACATCAGATAAGGAGTGATAGCTGGATAGTCGGGAGATATCGTTGTCAGTTGGGGCACGAGTGATCAACTCGTTCACTTCAATTCTCTGCATCGACTGAATAAATTATTCCTTTTGAGAATGTTGGCGCTTTAACTCTGTAACATGGCGAAAGAGAAAAAAAAAATTTCTAATATTGCTTTAAAAATGTGTGTTAATGCAACAATGTATTATTTCTTTTTGAGATTAAACAACATTCTTTAGATATACTCAATTCCAAGCCTTGGCTTCAAAATGCTTATTGAAATAATGATGTTAATAATGCTTTATTTCCAGGAAGAATTGAAAGCAGTGAACAAGTCAGCCATACTAACCACAGCAAAACAGTGTGTCGCATTTAAATAACAGTGTTGCAGTCAGGAGTTTATGCCCACTCACTGTAATCATGAACAGCATTTCAATATTTGACTTTTAATGATTTCTTTGAACTGGTCATTTTCAAGTGCAGAATAATTGTACAGCATCTAAAAGAAAACCTCCAAAATTTTGAGCACAATGTTCAATTTATTTGGGGTTTTCTGATATCATGGTCAACAATACACGTACATACAACTTCAAAAGTGTTTATTCAGTTTATTCTTTACAGTTTATTCTTTTAAGGCCACTGAACTTGATCATGATTGACTACTGTACAGCTGGTAGCTTCTCTCTGCATAACAAGACTCTGACAAGACCCATGGATTGGCCAACACGCAGGATAGTGGAAAAATTCAAGGAGCTCAGTATAGACCTGAGATAGAACATGGTGGATTTACACAAGTACAATAAGTAAGGTCACATGGACAAAGATTGAACCTCCTGAAGTGAAGCTGTAGTTAATTAGAGGTACAGTATGTTTGGAGGAGTAAATGCGACACTTTTAACCCTAAGAACATCGTACCATCATCCTATAAGCATGGAGTTAGAGACATCATACTCTGCGACTGTTTGGTTGCCAGTGGAACTGGTGCATTGTGGATGAAATGAAGAAGGAGGATCACCTTAGATATCTTCAGCATAGGTTGAAACTTGAAATTTGTGTGTTCCAACAGGACAATGATCCTAAACAAACTAAAGCAAGTTAAAGCAAACTAAATTTAAACCTATGGACACTGAACACATTCAAAAATGTGCACACCATGCTTAAAAGTTGGGGAACCAAACTATTAACGGAACACTACAGATTCTGCAAATAAAATATCTAACCAAAATTGTGGTGTTAATTCATTCATTCATCTTTTATACTGCTTATCCCGTAAAGGGTCGCGGGGACCTGGAGACACGAGGTGGGCTACACCCTGGACAATACATCGCAAGGCACACACACACACACACTGGGAACGCCAGATTGCCTAATCTGCATGTTTTTGGACAGTGGGAGAAAACAGGAGTACCCTGAGGAAACCCACCAAGCACAGGGAGAACATGGGTACTACATGGGACTACGGATCAGAAGATCCAAGGTTGAAATCCCACGCACCAAGCTGTCACCTGTTGGGCCTTTGAGCAAGGCCCTTAACCCACAACTGCTCAGATGTATAATGAGATAAAAAATGTAAGTCGCTCTGGATAAGGGCGTCTGTCAAATGCCTAAATATAAAAAACGCAAACCCCATTCACAAAGCCCCCTAGTCGGGAATCAAAGCCTCTACCCTGATGGTATGAGTGCTAACGATCATGCTGCCTGTCCTGTTAATATATATTTTCCCCTCTACATATAATTTTAATCCTGTTTTGATTGCAGAAAAGAATTACATTTAAACTTATGCACAAAATGTTTGCGGTTTTCTTTAAAGATTAACGTTGTACAATCTTCTGACCACATCTGTATCTTTAATTGTGAATAAGGTTATGTGTGTAATGATCACTAGTATGACTGGTGAATAAAAAGAAACCGCAAGGAGCTGTGAATCACTTTTGAAATCAAGTTTGTTAAGATGGAGCTGAAAAAGCAAGTGAACAAACAAGCTTCCACACATGACAGTCTTTCTCATTGGTGAGAACTGAAAGTTGACAGGTACAAACGTTGCTTGCTTCTGCTCTCCAAGGCCAACACATTGTCTCTACATCAACCTGATGCCTGTGAATTCAGGTGAAAGGAAGGCTGGAAGCGCTATTTTTGTAAAGCATAAATAAATAAATAAATAAAGTGAGAACTTATGGGAGAACTCTTTTGATAGTTAATGATTCTGTCTGCTGTAAGGTTATTCAATTCATAGTGGTTAATCAAAAAGGGCAAGGACAAATATGTGTTAAAAGTCTTTACATTTAAATAACAAACTAGTGATGAACAAAAATCTATTTAAAATGTTTACAGTTCATCCATATTATTTGAATAATACATCTGAACATCATCTCATCCTTCATAATTGATACATTAATTTGTTGAATTGTGGTTGTGGATCAATGCACAGTTCATCAGAGGGGATCAATCAATCAGTCAGTCAGTCAGTCAATGGTTCGTCAAGTTTATGCGGGAGATATTAATATTCCACCTCGATGATATTAAATATTAGTTCCCTTGAAGTGTAAATCTCTCATTTGTTGGATATTTTGGCAAGTATACATCACCGTGTAACTGATTCACTGCCCGTCATGAACTTCTTTCCACAATGTGGAGTTCAAAGCAATGAAAAAAAAATAAGTCTTAAAAGGTCTTTACATCAAAGACTGACATTCTCCTTTCTGATTAGTCCACATCTTGTTCTGAGCTGCCTTTAGCACCTGATGATTTGCACCATCGCAGCCGGGATCATCAGCTGATTGTATGCTGTCACAGCTAAAAGAAGAAAAAAAGAGAAAAAAAAACACTTAGAGCTGAGCATGTACAAATTTGGGCTTTTATAATCAGCAACACCCAGGTTTATTATTATTATTATTATTATTATTATTATTATTATTATTAGTATTATTTATTTATTTATTTTCTTTACATTTTTGTAATCAGTGCAAGACCTCTGGAAAGGAGCAGTTCTTTCTCCCTATGGTCTCATAAGCCCTTACATTTAAACATGTGTTTTTGTCAATTTTATGACTTATTTTCACATTTTTTAACTGTAAATGTTCACGTATTTTACCAGTATAGGGTTACATATAAATGTTAACTATAAAGGACACACGAGAACCTTTAATTTGGTGTGGTTTAGTAATATACCCAGAAAATTATTAGATTATTGCTAGGAACATTTTAGCTTATTTTAATATAATGAGATCGGAGGGTGGCATGGTTGTTAGCTGTGGCCTCATACCTCCAATGTCAATGATTTGATTCCCATCTCAGGTCTGTGTGTGTGTGTGTGTGTGTGTGTGTGTGTGTGTGTGTGTGTGTGTGTGTGTGTGTGTGTGTGTGTGTGTGTGCGTGTAATTTGCATGTTCTTTCCATGCTTGTTAGGCTTCTTCCGGGAACACACACAGGTTCCAGGTTTCCTCCCACAGTCCAAAAACATGCGGATTATGATAATTGGCATTTCTAAATTCCCTGTAGTGTGTGTACACACCTAGTGCCCCGAATCCTCTGGGATAGACTCTGAGCCTTCTGCGATCCTGATCAGGATAAGCTGTATAGAAGTTGAGTGAGTGAGTGAGAGAGAGAGAGAGAGAGCTCAGATTTAAAGAAAAAAAAATTTAAAAACTGTTTAGGAAGCAGAATACGTGATAAAACAATTACTCAGCAGCTTAAATCACAAACGTTTGAAATACATGCACAGACATTGTCGTACAGGTGAGTTTATTATAATGAGATCTTGCACAGAGGAAAAATACTAGGATGGAAAAGTACACTTAGAAAAACAACAAAAGGACTATTGAAAGAAATAATTAAGGACACCGAAAGAGCAAGAGAGAGAGAGAGAGAGAGAGAGAGAACATCTCTATTAATCCCAGGCTTTTATTCATCCTCTATCATGGAGTATTGTCCAGGAAGCTGGATCCTTCCTTAGTTACGCATTAGATTTTCTTATTATCTTTATTAATTTTGCAGAGCCTCTGCTTGCTATAATGCTACTATAATTAAACAGGTACTTTAAGAAGTTTGCTGTTCACAGTGTACAGGTGTAGAACTTGCTTTCCCATACGTCACCTTACTTCTGCATCTACTAATCATCTGATTAGACTTTCTAATTTATACATTATAAATAATACTAATGCTTTTAAAACTGACAAGCCTGCCATTTTCAAAGCAAATAAAAGCCATAAGCACTGAGCAGTTTCAGAGGAATGTCATTTTCATGTTAAGCCACACAGTGACCTATGAATCATTCAAGCATAAAAGCACCTAACTTAAGTCCTGACCCAGTGAGAAACAGGTGCAGATGATCAGGTGGTGATTATTATACTGCTGATGCTGAATGCTGAGTTGTCGGAACAGACGAGAGGGGAAATGAGGTCGCTGCTGAGGCTGTGACATGAACAAGTTTTTTCATTGTATCTAAAGGCAATTTGCAGTCTGTCACATTAAAACCATTGCTCCCATTTCTTTTATTTAATCGACATAACTTAATGTAATGTTGAAATGAAGATTTTCGCACAGAACTGTATACCATTCACAAGAAATACATTCATATTGTTCCTCAATTATTGTTGGTGTTGAACTCTCTTATGTTTCATTAAGCCATTATACACTAAATGAAAACAACAACTTTCTTTTGTTCTGAAACATTGCAGATAACACGAACAACTGGTAACACGAGCACACAATGGAGTTGTGAGTGCGATTGTGAGGTTAAAGTCTGAAATAACCTGTTAATGGTATTTACTGTGAACAGATGCATAGTTTTACAGGAGTTTGCATGTAGGTATAAAAAGAAGAAAACATTTCACTAGCAGATAAAAACCTTAATTAACAGGTTAGAGTGTGTTTCCTGTCTCCTCCATGAAAACATTTATAATGAGCCACTGAATGAAGTAATTAACAAAAATGAAGGAAAGAGCAAAGACAAGTACTGTACAAAGTTTTGCAGTCCTTCACATGGTGACATTTTTTGTACAATATTTATTATTATACTACGACATGTGAGAGAGGTCTACATACATTTCTGCAATGAAACACCCTTATTACTTTCACATAGTCAAGAAAACTAGATTTAAATATTTATTTCTGACCAAGCCACAGGAACACTGCAGGCCATTTGAAAGTCACCATGTTTTTTTTATTATTATTATTATTATTATTATTAGTTATTTTTAAACAATTCATTTTTATTTATTTATTTATTTATTTATTTAATCAGCATGACATATGAATGGTCTAACATATACCACATAATATATGAGAACAAACGTGCATATACATTACTGTACAAGTCGCCTCTCATTTCTTCATATTAAATTAAATGATGTAGATTAAATGAAAAGAAATGGGAACAAATGTTTTACTGTGATGATCTGGAAAGTGTCTAAATATACAGTTAGCAATACAAATCAGCAGCAACCTCATCTGTGGGATCATAAGAACATTGGATTTTGGAGCGACGGAAAAAGGTCATGTGACCTGATATCACCAGATTGATCCTATTCCAGAGTGATGGGCGTGTCAGGGTACGAAGGGAAGCCCATGAAGCGATGCTCCATCATGTATAGTGTCCACTGTACAAGTCCTCTGGAGACAGTGTTATGATCTGGAGTTGATC
>JAQMYI010000005.1:1960780-1970927 GCA_030014275.1 Clariallabes melas | reverse complement strand
AGGGACAATCTGATCATTTTGATTCATACACATTCACATTCCATACAAACTTAAATAATTCTTTTGATTGTGTAAAGATGCTTTGCAACAATGACAATTGTTAAAAGTGCTATACAAATAAAATTGAATTGAATTGAATTGAATTGAATTGAATTGAATTGAATTGAAGACTGCTCCCATTCTTCCCAGGAAAGGATGTCCCAGCACATTCACCCCAAGGTCCGACTATGCAGTGGTCAAAGAAATACAACAACCCATGAGCTACATCTCAGTAAATCTATTATAGATATGGCTGAAAAATCATTAAGAATCAAGGTTTTACAACGATCTAGTTAAAGTCCAGACCTCAACCCAACTGAAATGCTGTGATGGAACCTTAAGAGAGCTGTGCAGACATGAATGCCAAAAACCTCAAAGAACTGAAGCAATGTTGTAAAGAAGAATGGACCAACATGATGTGAGAGACTGATACCGGAAACGATTCCTTAAAGTTATTGCTGCCACAAGGTGAATCTACAGTACAAGGTATTGAATCATGGTGGTTACTTAGTATGTTTTTCTGTCATTTTTGTTAAATAAATAATGGCAATTATACAGTATGTTATTTGTCTGAGGTTGTATTTCCCTAATACTGAGACCAGCTACAATCAGAAAATTATTATTATTATGTTTTTACATGAAAAAATAGGATTAAAAGTGGGGTTACTAACTGTTGAACATGATTGTATACTGTGTGTGCATATGCATATGTGTGCATACAGTATATACACACAGCTGCACTGAAAGTAGATTTTTTCTTCTAGATTCTTTTTAATGTACATACAGTATCAAGTATGGCCAATTGAGTATTATCAGTGAGTAAATGTGCACTTAGCTTGAACATGAAAAGAGATGTCACAGGCATTTGTAAAAGGTTACAGATTGCTACGGGTTAATTAATTACGCACGTTTTGATTAGTTCTGCTGGATACTTTCATTAGCAAAATGGGCTGATTAATGAACAGGGGATCTTGCTTGTGTGAAGGACATGAAACAGAGAAGACTGTATGAGTGCATGAAAATCACCTTCCTAGGAGACAACTACTTGAATGAGGGTGGAAACAAATAAATGGCTTAATAAGAGAGAAGAGGAAAACCAAGGGCAACATTTCTGCATTCATTATTGAACCCGATTTGACAGTTATAAAAATACAGAGTAGCATTTCGGCCATTTATCAATTGGCTGCTTAAAACAAAATGGCCAAGGACACAAAATTGAATTATGCACACTGATGCATTTTATCATTCACATATTACCCAGTCATACTTTCTGTAGAAGTGTCCTATCCTACTGTACTTACGGTACCACCACAAATAACCTATTTGAAAAAGTTGGAAAAAGCATCACAATGTACAGTACTGTAGCTGGAGGTGACAGTGGTGAAACTTTTCCTACTTTTTTCTAGCTGTACCATTTAGGAGAAAACAAGCCAAGAAACAGAAATAAATGTTCACTCATGTGGAAAACATAAATGTAAAATATGATATATAATTCGAAGAGGACTAATTGAATTAAATGATAAACTATTAAAAGACAACAAGCTAATTTAATGTTCTAAAAAAAGAATACATAAATGAAAATGCTTAATATCTGCACTGAAATAAGAATATTCTCTGATATATTTATATTATAGCATGCACTTTGGGCATCATGAAATATGCATTAATTATACATATAAATGTGCAATTTTGTATTTAAACTTCTTTCAACCTACCCAAGTTTTCCCACACCACCCCATTTAAAACCACCAGATTTAAAACACTGTTGCTTGCTTACAAGAACCAGAAACATCTACCCTAAAGCATTTAGCCCTGTTCTTTTGCCTAGATAGTGGAATTAACTTCCCAAAAGTGTTTTTACAGCTAGGTCCCAGTCTGTCTTCAAATAAGTAAAAGACCTACACCTCCATGAAGTGTGCATATATTTGTTTAAAAAATTAAATTAATTCATCTGCTGATCTTGGTATTGGGATAATACAACCTCAGACAAACATTCTTTTCACTATGTTCTTATTAATAATATATATTTTTTTAAATGTAAAAAGTAGCCAATATTACTGTAAGTACCCCCTTACTTCTTCCACAGAATTTAAGATCATTGCGGCCAGGTGCCACTAAACCTCAGCCCTTGATTAATTGCTCATCAGCAGGTGTGCAGACCTCTATAAAAACAGGGGGGTTGGCAGTTCACTGTTTTTGGAGCATTCAGGTGTGTGTTAAAACAATGCCATTAATCTGGAAGGGGTTATAAAATCATTTCCAAACTATTTGGAATTCAGTGTTCAACTGTGAGAAAGATTATTCATAAGTGAAAAGCATTCAGGCCATCTTTCCAGGAGTGGACGTCCCATCACATTCACTCCAAGGTCAGACTATGCAATGTTGTGAAAAATACAAAAAAAAAAAAAAAACACACACAAGCTACATTTCAGACCCTGTAGGCCTCACTGAGCATGTTAAATATAAAGTCCATGATGGCACAATTAGAAGAAGACTGAACAAGTAGGATTTGTTTGGAAGGGTTGCCAGGAGAAAACCTCTTCTATCTCAAAGAACACGGAAGCATAAATGAGGTTTGCAAAACTGCATCTTTTTTTTTTTTGCCTCCCACCGGACCTGGGTACCTTGCAGTCCTTGAGTCGACCACAAACTCCTCTGTATACCAGAGTATTCTAGAGGCAAATGTGAGGCCTTCTGTCGAACAGCTAAAGCTTGGTCGAAATTGGGTCATGCAACAGTAAGTAAATTTACATCAGAATGACTGAAAAGTACAGGTTTTGGAATGGCCTACAGTAGTCAAAGTCCAGACCACAACTCCACTGAAATGCTGTGTCAAGATAATTTGCTTATGCACAAGAGCTGTGCATAAGCAAATGCACTGAAGCAATGTTGTAAAGAAGACTGATGTGAGAAAATCATACAGGTAACCACTACTTCAATGTCAGTTACTTCAAGCTGCTATAGCATCTATAAGCTATTGAATTCTGAGAACTATCATCAGATGATTTTCATTATGTTTATGCACAAAAAAGGAATTAAAAGACTGTGACACTAAATGTGATTGTATTTTTCAAAGGATTTCTGATTGTTTGTTATAAGGTGAATGATTATTTAACATTCATGGAAGGAGCTGTTCAATTTAAGATGTCTCCTCTCTTTTTATCTTATCAACTTAATTGAATCAATTCTTCTCCAAACAGCAGCCAGCACAGAGACAATAATTAGGTAAGACACCCACTGGGAAGTAAGAGAAGACACTGGGACTGTTCTCCATTTGCCACTCAAGAATCAAAATACGCAAAAGAGCATCACACTTGTTTCCAGCTCTCTTTAAACCCTTCCATCTCTGCAATGTAAATAAAAATCCTCCTGGGCATACCAATTCATTTGTTTTCAGTGTGTTTGTGGTTTACTACACCCATGGGCCTTACCAAATCACACTACACAGCTGCTGTTCCGTCACCTATTTGCCCTATTTATAACTGTGTGACGAGCTGTCAACTGCTCTCCAGAGAAAACCATCCTTTTAGTAAAAGCTCATGCTGCTAGTTGGTTTATTTTGCTATGTGACCGTACAAATGCCATTTCACAAATAGTGTTTCATGGTTTTATGGGTCATTTTGAACATTTCTACTCTTGACCTAAATACTGCAGTCTATTATTAGGATTGATTCTGTTCTCATTTTCAAAAGGACATCATCACTGGAGGTTGGGTTTCACATAGAAAATTATCCTTCCAAACCAGGCTGATTAGATGCTTTCATATGTGCTCTGAAATTAATCTTTTTAAGTCAGCAGAACGTGGCAGCACAGTGGCTTCGTGGTCAGCATTGTCGCCTTGCACCTCCAGGGTCCGGGTTTGGTTCCTGGATAGAGTTTGCATGTTCTCCCCGTGCTTGGTGGGTTTCCTCCCATAGTTCAAAGACATGCAGGCTAGGCGAGTGTGTGTGTGCCCTGCAATGTATTGGCACCCTGTCCAGGGTGTACAGTACCTTGCCAAGTGCCCTAAGTCTCCTAGGCTTGGCTCCAGGCCCCCTGTGACCACGTATACAGGACATCATCCCTTTCCTGCACGTATACATTGTTGTTTTAAATGCAGCAGTCGTGAAGAGTCTATTTTGATTGTTCATTAATTTTCCCTAACAGGATGGCTGTAATGTCATTCCTCCTGCAATACTTATATGAATACATTAGATCTAATATGGTGTTTTTCTATAATAATCTCACACCGATACGTGTATGATAGACATTATATACTCTGTTTAAAAACATCTATAATTGTTGTTATAGTAATGGTTACTGTTTGAGGAGTCGCACATCAACTACAGCAGTACAGTGGACTTGCTACTCAATACAAACAGTAAGTTTCAGCTCTGGATAGAAGCTTTGTTCATTAGAAAGTAAACAAAATGTCAAAATTTGGTGCAGACCCAGTGCCTTGAATTGAGTGGATTTTCCCAGGAGGTGGAAGGAGGAGTGCCCCATGCTATAACTGAGCCAGAATTGAAATAAATGTCTCCAATGCTACCTGCTTGGAAGTGCCTTCTCAGGCCGTTGGACCACACATCCCTCCAGGGGCTCTGGTGCATGAAAGGTGCCACAATGCAGATCACTCGTTGGTATATAGCACTCCAACCCATAAAATTCAAGGTAATCCACAGGCTGGGGCAGATTGCTGAGGCCAACTTCCTCTCCTATTACAATAAGGGAGGTGGCTGCAGGCTGGATGGTTCCCCAATCCGAGAAGGACAATGAGATATGTGGTGGCAGGGGGTGTAGTCAAGTGCCTCTCTATGAAGGGAATGAGAGGCAGGTGAGTGGAACGGAATGCATACATGCAGAGGATGTGTCTAATTAGCGTCTGTGTTGCAGCCAACTGGTGAAGCACATCAGACAAGAGCATATTGGGAGAAGGGGAGAGAGAGAAAGAGAGCAGAGTTTGGAAGCAAGTGACTACAAGTCTGTGTGTGTGTGGTTCACAACAGGAATCTGTCAAATTATTGCATGAGTGTGGTTCACAATGAAAACCTGTCAAAGAAGCACATGCGTGTGCTCACAACAAGTACTTGTTAAAGTACAGAGAAATAGTTCACAAAGAGAATGGGAGGAAAATAAAGAGCAAGTCAACTCACAATAGTCTTCCTGTCTCCATCCTTCATCTCCCCAAACCTGAACATATCACACACGCCTTCACAATGCAGTAGTGTAAATCCTCAGCAAAGTAGTGTGGGATCCTGCAATGTATAACTGCAGCATGGCTAAATCATAAGCAATATTGTTTCATGTTGTTTAATAGGCTTTTGGTTTCAGGGATAAGGCTGTAACTTGACAATGGGAAGTGCTGTGGGTGAACACAAGGATGGAGCTAAAACTTGGCAAAGACGATGGGCCAGGATTTGAGACGTCATTTTATGAGCTGTCTGGGACAACTATGTGCCCAAAAACAACATCTGCAACACCTTGCAGGTATCTGGTTCCTAAACTCTGTCAAAGGTGCCAGCATGACACTCACAGGGCTGGGGTATGTTGCCATTACAAAATTCGCAAAAACCTGGGGCAGGGGTGGTAAACAGGGATAAAAGGAAGCATTCTTGTGCTTTCAGGGCTAACAGGAAATATTTCCGAGTTTTCATGGCTAACAGGACAAAATTCTGGCTGAATATGGCTAACAGGAAGCATCTCGTTGCTAGCAACGCTTACAGAAAGAAATCAATACTAACGGTACAGAGCAATAACTCGGGTCAGGACTTGGTGTTGGAGGTCTCCCTGTTCACCTGCCTCTCAAGTTGAGCCATGTGGGAGGCAAGCAGTGCTTACTGGTCCTGGAGCTTCTGCATGTACTCCACCATACGGTGCACTGAAAACTCGGTTCAACTATTGTCCATCTGGATGGCAAGCTCACATTCCTCTCCCCCACACACCCCACTCTTACTGCCAGCTTTAATGTCAGTAATCTCTGTGCTCGGGCTGCCTTTGAAACTCTCTCTGGAATACAGCAACATCCGTCCTTCACTAATTAAGTATTTATTCATTTCCTCACTCTTTTCAAACTCACTTCCATCATTTATTTTGATTCTGTAAAGCTGCTTTGTGAGTGATCATTGTTTAAAAGCACTATATAAATAAAATTTAATTGAATTGGCTTAGACAAGGGACCTTCAATTCCAGTTCCGTAGGGCCAATGTCCAAAACAGTTTGGTACTACTTCTTCTGCACAAACGCAAATTATTCAACTAACCTGTTAATTACTAGGTTCACTGCGTGTACTTCAGAGTTAAGGAATTAAAAACTGTGCTAGTCACTGGCCCTCCAGAATGGGGTTGAAGATCCCTGATCTAGCCTGACAAAACACAAAACTTCCACAATGGCCATAAACATGTACCACTAGAAACCCTGACAGTAAACTCTAATGTTTTCCCATTCTGTCATCATACTTGTGCTGGATTTTACTTAAAATTTTGTAAAAATCCGTCTGTGCTGTGTGCATGAGCGTCTCTCTGTGGGTTGCTAAAAATATAGGGTCCTCAACAACTCGATTTTCTATTACACCAAAGGTTGCTGGTGTGAATGTCATTGCAGCCAACCATTTTTTGTGACAATGATTTGAATAAGTAAAAAGATAGAAGAAGATTGAAAAAGATAGATTGAAGAAGTAAAAAAAAAAAATAGATTTACAATAAAATGTATGCCATAATCTTTTTTGAAAGGAATCTTTAGCTTTTAATAAAATTATTAATTCTGACTTCCTCTTTGAAGCGTAAAGAGCAACAGAAGAAGAGATTTGTTCCACTCAGCATAAAAGACATCTATCAGAAGACCCAGGTCGACCAGGTCATGACTTTCCTAATGTTTTACCCTTTTCTCTAAATTAAACTTTAATTCTGTTATTAATTTATTTTACATATAATTGATAGCATAGGTTGGAGGGGTTTAAAGAAGCTGATAACACTCTTTTGTAGTGTGCCTTGAACAGTAATGGAATCTGAGAAAAAGACAGATTAATCAACGTCATGTTCTTCAAATGCCCAGCGTTCACTGACCCCTTTTCAAGGACAGCAGAAAAGCTTTGCATCACTGATTATGACAGGATTCATATAAATATTTTATAAGTAAACAATCATTATTTAAATATAGATGATGTAAACCTCTTAAAGCACCCTGTTTATGAATTACTTAAAATGATTATTCAGAAACCATAGTAAAGAAATTATATTTTTACACTTTTTTTTCTTCTTTTTTTTAAATAGATTTTTATCATAGTATCATATTTGTCCTATTAATTTTGTGAGCAGGACTTTATATGAGGTGCTCTAAATCCTTACAAGGACTCCCCTAATATAAAGTGCATCAGTGAGGAACTGAGCTACTGGACAGTGAGTGGCATCTCATTAGCCAGGGAATGGCAGTTTAATAAGAAGCCATTTCTCATGGCAGTCACTTTACATTTTGCTTGAAGTGCACATCTAGAAAAGGAGTGTACAATGTGTTTATGCCTCACAAATATGGTGGTATTCATAGTCGGTTCCTTTTTCATTCAATTTGGGTGTGATGTGGTTAAAAACGTAAAGACGTAAAATTTCTAAACACCTAGATTTTTATTCATGTAAAACAATGGTTGCTTTGCTTCCACAAGTATGCTTTATTGTATGCAAGTCTTTATTGAAACACATTTTCTCAGTCTTGGGGTAAGAATCTACCAGCTAAGCACATCTTGACTTGGCAAATTTTTATTTCAATTGTCCTTACAAAAGTGCCGCAGATCTGTCAAATTGCTGGGGGATCTCCTGTGCACAGCCCTCTTCATGTCCCTGCTCAGGTTTTGGATAGACTTTAGTGTGAGCTATGGCCATTTCTTTGATGGCTTGTAGTTTGGATCATTACAGTATGTCTGCTGGTAGGTGAAAATTTTATTCACTTTCAGTTGTCTACCAGAGGCCTGCAGCTTCTGTGTCAAAATAGTTTAGTACTTGGAGCTATCTGGCTGACCAGGATTGAGCATCCAACTGTGCTGTGGTACGCACCACCTGTCGCTACACCTCGACAGTACAATATGCACATCCACTGGGGACAATGACAAAAGTACATGAACTTTCCTAATCGAAATGCATTATCAAGCATGACTGGAATCCCCTGAAGAGCATTTAGTGTAGTTTTTTAGATAAAAGTGCATGGCACTGAAACAAGGATTGCCTGAAGCAGTATTCTCTTAATGTGAACCTGCAGTCGAGTACAACCTTTCAGATTTTAAAGTGTTTAAAGTCTATGTCTTGTTTTCTTAACAGATCCCCCAGAGAAACTAGGGAAATAAAAGCATCACTCCCCACTCAGAGGGCTTTGTCCCACTTCTCCTCATTTCTGCCTTATGAACTAGCAACAAAAAAACCTTGCAGAACTGCAAATTGGGAGATTCAAGGTCTGAAGAACACTTCCTGCTGATTGCTGACCGTTGTTCTTGCATGCTTTGCTTTTCCCTACGTTCTGCTTAGTAGGGAACATGGTGTCATTGCAAGTAGCACCCATGGGTTGATCTTGAGCATGGGTTACTGTCTGTGCTCCAAAATATGAAAGTAGGTGAATTGGTTATTGTAAATTTCCCTTAGATGTGACAGTGTTGTGCTGGTATTAAATGGTATCCCATTTAGGGATTGTTTCCACCTTGACTCCAGTGTTCCCAGGTTTTATTCCAAATCCAAATTCAGTGTAAATTAATTTGAAGTCAACCTCAATATTATTTATGGTAATTGATGATGGGTTAATTGATTTTTTTTTTTTTTTTTTAAAGAAAAACACACTTTCATTCATCTGACACTTTTTAAAGCAACATGCAGTATAATTGAGAAAGGATAGAACTGAACCGTTATAAGGGAAATGTTTTTTCTCAAGGTCCCAATTCTATCAGTTTGGTGGTACTAGGATTTTCACATGATAACAGCAAATGCATGTCTGCATCTTCACAGTTTAAGCTCTTATAACTCTGAGACCCCCCTCTGTCCTCACAAGAAACATCACATGTTCTCCCAACTAGACTGTGTGTATATTCTTGTAAGATACGCATTTGAGATCCATTGTGTATTACAATATTTTGCCAAAATTTGGTTCTCTGGTTAAAATAAGCTGTCATGGCGTGCGTCTCAACTTGTTATAGCTCCTCGTTCACTCCACATCCGGCTGGCGATGATTGACATTGATGGACCTTGGGCTTGAGAAGCGCAAAGTTTAGTCTGGGGTCCGGAAGCAGAGCAAAGTATTGCGCGGTGGATTTATTATAGTGGCACGCAAGAAGGATGATGTTACGCACCCCAGAGACAATAAAGAGGAGACCAGAATGCCGCCCTTTGATCTCTGCGATAGGACAGCGTGGGAAAGAGCTCCTCGAGCTCCTGCGGCACCTTCAGTCCTGCACAGAGCCTGCCTTTGTATCCTCATGTCAAAGACAAAAACGCTGCAAGGAGTACTGCGTTAGGGTCCCTGATCCCAGCCGGGAAAGCCGCCTAGCCAACGGACGTCCTGGAGAGACTCCCGCCTGTGGCCGCATCAAGAGAGAGCTGGGATGGGCCGGTCTTGGCTCATGTCAGCAAGAGAGGTCGTCATGGGAGCGTGCAGGAGTGCAACCTCCACGTGCTCCAGTCTTCCCTCCCCCGCCTTTCGCCGGCCATGTGTCTGCATGCCAGCTGGGCACTGCCAACAGATCTGCACGTGCACACCTTCACATCTTTTCCTTCCCTTTTTCCCTTCCTTGCTCCTTTACCTCTTTCCTTCACCATTTTACCTAAATAAAATGACCCTTTTTCCCGTAAGACCTCGCCTCATGTCTGTGTGTCTGTGGCACCACCCGTGCACAAGGGTCTAACCCGTTACAAAGCTCAAAAGGACATCTTAATCTAGGCTTCATTGTCGTAATAATTCAAATGCTCATCATACACTTCTACAAGGAAATTAAGAGATATAGAGTTTTCTCTGAACTAAACAAATACAGATCAGTGGTTTCATGTCGTTGTTACACAAGGTAAACATCACTTTGAGATCCTGAGATATACTCAGCAAAAAAAGAAACGTCCTCTGACTTTCAACTGTTTTTACTTTCAGTAAACTTAATGTGTAAATATTT
>JAQMYI010000005.1:1871529-1886270 GCA_030014275.1 Clariallabes melas | reverse complement strand
TTAAGTTGCCAGGAACTTTCTTGTACAACCCAGCAGCGCTAACATATACAGACACACAAACACCTATGGGCAATTTACCAATTCACCTAACATGCAACCTTTGGCCTGTGGGAGGAAGCCAGAGTTCCCAGAGAGAATAGCAAATTCCACACAGAAAGGGCCCAGCCAGCCAGTGGGTTTGAACCCAGAACTCTCTTGCTGTGAGGCGACAGTGCTAGCCACTGCACCACCATGCCACTAGTCCCAAAACAATTACAGCAAATATTTTTCATTTTCTATTGTTTCTGTTAGTCTGGCTCACAACCCAACTACAAAACTTACAGAAATGTAAAAATATATTATCAAAACAGCCATCATGAAAAGAACCCTTATTACCTTTTTTGCAACTACAGTTTCTTCCTGTGTGTCAAGGAAGAGTTTGTCTCTTCTTGCTTTTTGGTTGGTCCTCTTGCAAGAGTTTCATGCCGAATGTGAATTTGAATGTTAGCAGTGAAAATTCTGGGACCTACCTGTTTCAGCCATGCCCATTGAAATCCGTTGTTTTCAGATCCACTTAATTCCATTGAAATACATTAGAAAACTAGAGATAGTCCATGGGATGGAAGAAGTTGGGATGGGCATGGATGGAACAGGTAGAGCATACCAAAACTTTCACTGTTAAAATTCAAATTTACATTCGGTATGTCACTCTGAACCTATTTGGCCGGCGGCCTATTTATTGTTCCGTCCAAATTTGTGCTGTTTTTACAGTTTTTGTATTTTCCCCCTGGTTTTAGTCTGTTCATTACACTTGTTACATTCTGCCATGTACAGCTGCCAAACTGATTTTTACTGTAAAATGTTGGCTGACAATGTTGATATATGAGTTAAGAATTCTTATTAACCCAAATCTTAGCTGACATTCTTCAATTTACGGTAGGTATATAATTAATATTTCACTGCTAATTAAAAGTTCATATGAAGAGAGACTCTCATCATTAGCTAAAGCTAATGTTATCTAACTAGCTAAAAGTTGAAATGAAGCATGACTATTGGCTGTTAACGTTCGACAGCGTGACTTTAGGCCTAGTCCCGCTTCGTCACTGTCCCGAAGCTAATAGCCTACAGAAAACGCTACATGGCCAATGATGCAAAAACCTCAACAGGATAACTGCTATCAAGATTAATACTGCATGACTAACAAAGTAAAAAGACATAATGATAAGCACTGTACTTGCCTGCAAACTGCAAAATATGTGAAATATATTTCCTAATATATTGCAATATAAATTCTAGTATATTGCAATATATGTTTGTTTCGTAGTTTAAATTGTTTCCACCTCTGTGTATTCTATGTATGCACTTTTTAGTTACGTGGAACTTCTGTCTACAACATCCTACCCAGCAAATTCAACAGCAGATGCACTCTGGTTTATGCTTTACTAGCTATCAGATAAAATACACACTCCACCCCAAGCTCTCCATATTTACATAATTCAGCTCCTACCACTTTCAAAAATGGCTACATTTTCAGGACTCACTTGTGCACAAATGTGGTGGTCAAGAACTCTTGGAGCATTAATCCCGTTTTATGGTGTCATACAGGCCCTTGATTGGATTAGCACCTATGCATTTGAATGATACTGTTATGCTGATGAGATCAGGACTGGGGAAATTCTGTTACCGATTCTTGTACTGCATTTGCATGCTTTGTTTAGATTGTCTCCACCCCTATGTATCCCTCCCCCTTGTAAAAGTATAAACTCTACAGTGCTGAGCTATAGTCAGAATTGGATGACTACAGCATCGCACAGTGAGTTCTCAATAAATAGTAATTTAATAACAAATCTGGTCGTTACAACCTGCATCAAAAAAGTAGATCAGATAAATATTAGGTTTTGTCCTAAAATGACTCTGCTGTGTTAAAATGTACTGTCCTGTTATTTCAGTGGTGAAAATATTAATATGCTGGAGTCAACTTAAGACCGATCTACTGTTTCAATTTCTTATCTGTGATTCATTTTCTGATTACTGAACAGGGAGTGGATTTGGCTGACAATAAAAGAAGTATAACTTGGCATAAACAAGCAGTAAGATAATCAACCTTACAAAATTTTATTTCTTTATACAGTGAAACCTCGGATTACGAGTAACGCGGTTTGCGAGTGTTCCGTAAACCTAGGCTGATTCTGACAGCTGTAGTCGCTTGATAGTTCAGAGAACATTAACTTAAACACATCTCCTGTTATACTGAACTTCCAGCCTCCTAAGACACAGTATGACTGCAGATCAATCCCTGCTATCTGTTATCACCCAAATGAGGATGAGTTCCCTGTTGAGTCTGGTCCCTCTCAAGGTTTTTTCCTACCGCCATCTCAGGGAGTTTTTCCTTGCCACTGTCGCCGTCGTCCTCGGCTTGCTCATCAGGGACAATCTTATCATTTTGATTCATACACATTTACATTTCATACCAATTTAAATAAAACTGTTAAAAGCACTGTACAAATAAAATTGAATTGAATTGAATTACAGCCCATACTGTACATGATGGTTTCTAATGCCACATGAATTCGTTCAGTGTGATCTATCTGCCCTGGTTCAGTTGAAGTCAAAACCCAGACTTAGTTGAGTGAAAATAAAATTTCGCATTGAAAAAGCACTGCATCCACTAAGGTTTTATACTGTTCAATTTTCAAATTATTTAACAAATATATGTGAATAAGCGTGCGAGCAAATCAATGTGCGTACTGTATGTCACAGGGAAGGTCATGGCCTCAACCAGCTACAGTACAACACAATAAAACTGCAGAGTAAATACAATAAATATCAATACAGAACATATCAATGTTTTCATGTTGATACACATTACAAAGAAATTTTCATTAATTATACTTTTTGAAACAATACCTTCATTACCCTTCAATTCAACAGCAGCATTCCTCTGAAGATAAAGAAACTTTAAGCATTATTTTGAAAAAATCTCTATGATCGCAGAAACTAAATGCATTACTGATAAATACCGTAAAGGGTCAGTTGGGGCATTGGTGGCTCAGTGTAGGCATCTTGCCTGTCATGCAGAAGGCCTGGGTTTGATTTCTTAGCCAATACCCAAAACTCCAGTCACTGGATGCAGTGTTGGTCCCAAGCCCGGACAAAATGTGAGGGTTGCATCAGGAAGGACATCTGGCGTAACACCTGTGCCAAGTTGTGTGTGGATCGAATAGCCCACTATGGTGACCCCTTAACGGGAGCAGACCAAAAGAACAATAACAGTATATAGTCAGTTCTTTTGGATGGAACATTTAAAGGGAGATATCAGAATTATTGTTTTTGTTGTGATTGCTTTTGTGAAAGAATTGATTCCTTAAGATTGTCGATACTCATATGCATGAGGATGTACTTTTTGTACAATTTTAAACTAATAGAACTTTGGAGAACATGTGTTTTACCAGGACAGTATATAGGAAACTGCTGACATAAGGAACAATTCTCACAGCAATTGGCTCTCATTCATTTTTAATAGGCCTTCTGCTATTATTTATAGAACACTAAGTCTTACTATTGGACCACACAAGCTCATTTTGTCTCGCTATATATGAGCAATTTTCCTTGGGTGAACCACCATAAATCTCTAATATTGGATACAAAGCATGATGAAAACTGTAAGTGTGCAACATACAGTTGTTGTTTTTTTTATGATGTCACACAATGGTGCTGTATGGGTTAAATAAATTAATGATTTTGATTGAGCAATATCTACGTACATATTCATTCATTCATTCTTTCATTCATTCTTTCAGTAAGCATGGTTCCTTCATCAGGGTTGCATTGGTGGGAGTCTACGCGAAAACACTGAACATAATGCAGTGGCATTCACCCCAATATGCAGGGCAGGGTAGTATGCAAACATACATTCACACACACTCATTTACACCAAATAGAAATAGGAAAGTCGGTGTAGCCAACCAAATAAGCAGCTGCTCTCTGTGCCAGTGCTCTCCCTAACACCTGCTAATTTGAAATATGTGTTGTCATTTTCCCTAAACCTTTGCCACAAAGTTGGAAGCATACAACAGTTTTGAATGTTATTGTATCCTGCAACATTACAATTTCTCCTCATTGGAACTAAGAAACGTGGACATATCCAGCATGGCAATGCCAGAGTATACAATGTGAGGTTCATACAAAATATGGCCTGCAGAGGTTGATGTGAAAAATCATGAGGGTCTGCACAGAGCCCTGACCTCAACTCCACTGAGAAACTTTATTATGAATTATTGACTGGATTTCAGGCTTTCTTGCCCCAAATCAGTGCCAAACCTCACCAATACCGTAGTGGCAAAATGTGCAAATCCCTACAATAATGTTCTAAAATCTAATGGAAAGCCTTTCTAGAACACTAAAGGCTATTATAACAGGGTTTTTGTTTATTTGTTTGTTTGTTTTGGTTGTCAGGTCCCAAAAAGGAAATGAGAGTGAATTTATTGTATTATTTCTCAAATTTAGTAATCCCCTGCTATGGATTTACTGTTGGTTCTTGTGTGACATTAATGTATGTGTTGTGTGTACTGTATGGCTTAGAGAGTTATTAAAAGTCAAGGTCACATTCCTTGTGATTTTGTTCAAACCTGGCCCATACAACTGATTCTGGCACGTTCATATTTGTTCATTAATTTTGTTTAAATGCATGATTTGCATTTAAACAAACAGAAATTTACGACAGAAAACAAATGAGTATTGTATAACAAGTTAATACCTATTATTTTGAATGTTTCATTTTGGAATTCTTTGTGGAAATGATTACTAGTGAATTGTATAGTTATTATGATTACCTGTAAATAAAAATCGCCACATGCATAGCTTTTGACATGAGTATCATGTCAAGAAATAATGCCATATGTAAATTATTACATGAACCTCAAATAGATGGCTAACAAACGGGCAGCTATAACAAGTGTACATTCACCTGTTAAAAAAAAAAATTATTGAAAGCGCTGATGTTAGCTGAAAAGCAAAACATTCACTGATTCTGAATGGTACCAACTTCTAATTAGTAGATAATAAGCTTTTGTAAGAGCAGGAGGAACCTAAAAACTTCCACTAGAGAATTCAAGAGGCAGGTGTCTTAGAATTTCGTAGGTTATAGCCTACCACTTTAAGACAATAATATGGTCGGCCAGAACCTTGCTAACAAATCAATGAAGTACTATCGGTGTGGAAGTAAGATCACTAAGAGCTTTGTCAATAGAGTCAGGGCGATTTTATTTGGAGAAACTGATCAATGATTGACTATCAATATACACAGGGGAAATGCTTGCACTACTTCTATCACTACATTACATTACTACGTGGAGGGCAGTTGCCCCCCTATTTCTATTGTCCATGATCAGTGTCCCTTTCGAGCAAATCGGGATGGACCTTGTCTGCCCACTTCCAAAATCAGCAAAGGGACAAAAATATAGATTTGGTCACTGTCGACTACGCCACTCGTTATCCGCAGGCGGTCCCGCTACGAGAAGCAACATCTCGGAACATACTGTAGCTAAAGAGCTTGTGTGGGTCTGCCAAAGGAAATATTAATGGACCAAGGCACACCATTCATGTCCCGACTGATAGCTGACATCTGCCGACTGCTGCAGATCAAACAGCTACGCGCTTCCGTATATCACCTGCAGACTGACAGCCTGGTGAAGAGATTCAACCAAACGCTAAAAAGGATGCTGCGGTGTGTGATTGACGTAGGAAGATGAAACTGCCGGCACAGCTCCACGAATTCCGCCCAGGTGATCACATGCTTCTGCTCCTCCCTAACACCGTCTGTAAATTCCTACCCCGCTGTCAAGGGCCCTACAGTATACCATCATGGAACGCATCAGTCCTGTGAACTAAGGTCTGCAGCAGCCTGGAAAGAGAACACGCACTGAGCTGTATCATGTACTGTAAATATGCTAAAAATGTGGCTTGAACTGCTGCCACGCGTCTCAGCTCTCACTGCTCTCTCCTCCCCAGCTCTAGTATGCGAGATGGTACAGCGAGGGGAGGATCTAACCTCAGCAACACCAAGACCTAAATGAACTTCTAGATCAGTTCCAGGACATGTTCTCTCACACACTTGGTACGCCATGATATTAAAATGCTGCCCAGCGTCATCATTCGACAAAGACCATACCGAGCCCCGGAGGGCCGTCGCCATGCCATAGAGGTTAAAAATATGCTTCGAAGTTGCATTATAGAGGAGTCGACTAGTTCCTGGTCCAGCCATATAGTGATGGTGCCCAAGCCTGATGGGTTGATCAGTCTTTTGCAATGAGTTCCGCTGCCTAAATCAGATTCACAGCTTGACGCGTACCCTCTACTGTGAGTGGATGATCTGATCAGCCAACTTGGATAGGCTTGCTTTATTTCCACGTTAGATTTAGCTAAAGGATGTTGGCAGGTAACCCTGACACCTGAGGCAAGAGAAAAAAGTACCTTCAGCACCGAACAAGGACACTGGCTGTACCGAGTCCTCTCCTTCGGGCTCCACAAAGCCCTCGCCACCTTCCAACACCTGATGGATATAGTGCTATAGTAATATAGTCATTCATTCAGGCGATTGGGATGAGCACCTGCACCATCTTCAGGAAGTACTATCGGAGCTCAGGAAAGACGGCCTGACTGGCAATCCAAAAAAATGCTACCTGGGGCTGACTGAAGCACAGTACCTGGGTTAAAGGATTGGCTGAGGTATCCTAAAACTTCAAGAGAAAAAGATTGAGGGGTTCCCATCTCTAACATAAAAAAACAGGTATGTGCTTTCTTGGGACTAACAAGCTATTATAGGAGGTTAGTGCCTAACTTCTCCTCTATTGCAGCACCCCTCTCAAATGGCTTGTAGCCATCCTCTCACAAGACTTCAAAGGAGTAATGCACCCAATCTACATGAGTAGGAAACTTACACCAGCAGAACAAAAATATGCGACCATAGAGCAAGAGGCCCTTGACATTAAATGGGTGATAAAGGAGCTAAAATACGGGCTTACAGCCAGTGCGCTCTTAATAAAATAACTCCTCGCTT
Source organism: Clariallabes melas (assembly GCA_030014275.1). Lineage (NCBI taxonomy): Eukaryota > Metazoa > Chordata > Actinopteri > Siluriformes > Clariidae > Clariallabes > Clariallabes melas. The sequence goes on along the minus strand of JAQMYI010000005.1, from coordinate 1,879,234 downwards.
GCCTAAAAAGAGCCACACCCCAGACACAACCAGCACCAGGGTTAGCTCTGTGACATTCCAGAGAGGGGCAGGGCATTGCAATTCACTGGCATTGGCCACTACCCTCTACCAGTCAGCCACTCGCTATTAAAGGACCCCGTGGCGCATGACGGTGAGTGGGTCAGGTAATACATTTTTATAGTGCTTTCCTCTCCCTACAGACTCTGACACCAGTGAGTGGTATTACACACTCCCCCCCCCCACCGAGAAGAAACCGGTGCTCCATCGCACCTGCCTCCTCCGCCCGCATCGCCTCCATGCCGGCCCTCACCCCTTTCACCTAACACATAAAGGCAATAAATACATGAGTGAGAGTGTGTAAAAGAAATATTTACCACCACGTTTGTGTGAATAAAAGCGCACAAGAGGGTACTAGCTTTTACACATGACTGTATATATATATACAGTGTGTGTGTGTGTGTGTGTGTGTCTGCATGTTCCATCCTCAGCCATTTGAGGAAACTGGTTGATGCTACCGGTGCCTACATTAAAATGCAAAGATTTGCTTTCATTTTCCTATGTAATAAAGTACATGTACAGTTTGTTTCAATAAATTTGTATTAAAAATATGGACTTTTTTATCCATTTTTAAAGACTACTTCCTTTTGTTTATCAAAATAGGAAAGCATAAAACAGGCAAAAGAAACTATTGTAAACATCACTAAATCATCTAGTATGCAGCACAATTTGGCAAGCTGTTTGAATAGGTCAGAGAAGTGACTGGCTAGCTTCAATGCATACAAAAGACAGGAAATGCACTAATTAATCTGATTATTGAGACTGGTATTTAAACCAGATCATGTGACACATACGCTTTCAGAGAATTCAATGCTGCACTTGACCCTAAATTCAGAACTCCAGGGTATTTAAACAAATTCAGTTATTGCTTTGAAAATGCAAAGTGTACTCAGAAAGCAATAGCTGGGTGTATCGAAATGACTCTAGATAGGTGGAAGGATACCAGAGTTTTTCTAATCCTCACTGGCATCAGGTCTAAAATGAAACAACATGAAAGGGATCCAGATAGTGTCTTGCTAGTTGACCGCAATTTGAATCAGCATCAGATTCTGACAATGAAACAGCCATTGTATGCCATGATGAGTAAGCTGGGTAGCAAAGTTTAAAAAGCCCACATTTATTGTTTGTGTGCTACCTAGCATATATAAGCTTTAGTATTAGGACTATATTGATTTTGAAAAACAACTTCTGTATCTACCTTATAATTTCGCTATGATTGCAGTATTTACTGATTTGTTGAAGGAGGACTTATTTAAGATTGTAGCACACGTTATGTATTGTCCACACTGCATACAGTAGCTTGCCCTTAAGGATGCACTTAAGTTTCCAGTGCTAGCAATATCATTAACAAGGCAAGGTTGCATTGTTCACATTATCCAGAAGTCTGCACTGGCAAATGGAGAATGTTTAAAAATGCCATTTCTTTCTAATAATAACTGCTGCATAAAATACATTAAGGAGATTAAAAACAATGCACGTTTCAAGTAATGAAAACCACAAGTGTCTTTTTCATGCCTGATACACGGATAAATAAACCAACTTGAAGTGGCCATTGGTAATTTTCAAAAGTGAGCATGTCAAAATAATTTAATTGAAGTGAGCGCTTGTGTGCAATTTCAAATCGCAAGACTTCTTTATGATAATGACTATCCATAATGGAATTTTTTCTGTATGGACAGCTCTTATGTATTAGCTCATCTGTGTTTATGCATTATTTACATTTGGTTAGAAGTCCTTCAGAAGCTGGCATTAAAACACTTCGTGCCAGTAATTGGACTAAAGTAGAGAATCTTCTGAAAATCTTCAGAGACAGCCAGCCTTTGTCTGATGTTGTGCCAGCATTTTGAAACTTGAGGCACATCTGCAGTGTACCTGGGTGGAAAAGCAAATGGCACCCTTCCTCCTTTATAACATACTCACACCAGGTGATTCGCACCATTACTGAGCATATTTGACCCCTAAAGTCCAGTTTGTTAGACAAGAGTAATCACTCTATACTGTGCTCAGACATGGTTCGATGGCGAGCTTGAAGAGGTGCTGCCCAAGCAGTAGATTGAATGCTATGATGTCAGTTATGCAACTTCCTCTTTTTTTATATTTGGTGTAATATCAGGTCTGGTTCTCACCGTATTGATGAATGTGAAAATCTGTCCCTCAACAACAGCTGCCTTAGTAAAAATCTTCTTAGCTGTGCTAAGACTCCAAATGAATCACAAGGGTAATAAAAACTCTAAATATTATGTGCTATGGAAGACTGCTTCTCTTCTCAACAACACAAAAAGTTGCATCATGATGATATTAGAATGCTCAGGCCAGCATCAAAGGCTTGCCAGCTTTCTGGATCCCACTGCTGAGAAGATGGAGGTAGCATCTGCTTCAGTATCTCTCATCAAACCAAGTTCCCCCACTGGTGCATATAACTCCAGAGACAGTGCTTTTAAAAAAGGCAGAAGAGCTGTTTGTTTAAAGTTTGTCCTGTTTGACCAAGCAGCAGTAAATATAACCATGCCACACCACACCAGACCAGACCGTCAGGTCCATAAAGCCACACGTTCCCTGCCACAAAAGGTCCATAGAGTGAGTGACCAGAAATCATGTGGCAGGACTAACAGTGCCTCACACGAAATGCAGAAACACCTGGGAGAAGTTTTGTTACATCACTCTAGTTTTGGCAACTGTAGTTCTGTTGACTGTATATCTGCAACCAGCAACTTTGTATTCAGTGTGTGCACAGACCTTCTATGCCTGAAAACATGTACATACAATATTATATTTTTTCTCTTCATAATCGCCTGGGGCAGGGCTGGTTCAGTGAGTAAGTTGTTGGACTGCTGACCAAGAGGTCCATGGTTCAAGCCCTAACACTGCTGGGTCACCACTGTTGGACCCTTGAGCAAGGTCCTTCACCCCCAAGTGCTCAGATACAAATCGGGCGTCAAGCTGGCAACCCGACCATGTAAATAGTGAATGTATATCTGGTGCCCGATGTACCGGGTGACATGTAGATCCATCCATCCATGTAGATCATGCCAGCATTTCAGTAATGCTTGGAAACCATCAAGGTAGAAAGTTTTTGAAATGCGCCGGAGCCATGATCGGACGACCTGCTTCATGCCTGAAATTCTGGCCTCCTAGGAACTCCTTTAAATGAACTGAATATTTTGAACTGGCTTGGTCAGGGCTGAAATGTTTTACTGCGGCTAAGAGTCTCATCACCGTACTGTGCTCACTTTGCTTACTGTGTATACACGAAAAAACATTTAACATGTGGATGATCACATCAACCACTTGGTTGTGGCTTTATTAATATTTACAACCTAACCTTTTTATGGTGAATACCCACATTCTGTTGGAACGTGAGATTTCGTCTTAAAAAAAAATAAAAACACATGAGCAAGAATGCATTTCGACTTCTTTATTGGCTTTATATTTGTTCTCTCCAATGACCTTAATTCACTCTCTTACTCAGCTCTCTGTTTGTTGTCCTTTCCACCACTGTGCCCTTTACACGAACTCTCACTATACCCCAGCTTCACATGTGGGATTAATGTGACCTGTGATGCAGAAATGGCAGAAATCTTGCACGTCTGCAATAATTTCTTATACCCTGTTATACATTTATGTAGTTTTAAATTATTGTTGATGCATGACCTTCTATACAGTAAGTCAGAAACTATTTCGTATCTACAGTATGCAATAGTGCAACAATCCTAGTTCATCACCATGTTATTCTTAAGGACATGTACAGCTTAGAGCCATGATTAATGATATGCAATAGCATCTTAATTGAGAAATAAAGCTTCACCCTGATGTTGACTAGACTACTTGCCATTCCTGCTGCTCAGCAGCGCATGCTGTGCTTGATTAAGCGTAGACCCGTGTCCCAAATGACATGCTCTACTAACACTCACTTAATGCATAATGGCTTCAGTGGCGTACTCCAGACCTCCCACAGCAGATCGGAGTTTATTCCCTGATCCCAGTCGAGCTGGCATGAAATATCATGACCTGAGAAAGGTTGACCGAAACCCAATTTGTATTTTTCCTCCTAATGTTTCCAATTCTCCAGTGTCTGCTTTGGACATTTCATTTTCGGCAGTATGTCTCTTGCACCATTGCGGACAGGATTTCTCTTCATATTTCTTGAGTAAGGCTTTGAATGAATGCAAGGACTGAAGTTTGAGAAGCCCCTTACACTTTATTGACAAGGTAGACCAGATCACAGCAGGTTAGAGAGGAGAAAATTGAATGGCTGCCCCATCACAGCGTAAAATGCCTGTCCCTACTGTACAGTATGTTCTCAATACCCATTGGCTCACTCATCAATGGTTGTCCATACACTGTGTTAAACCCTTGACATAGTCACATGTGCTCTCAGTAGAGTTCTGGCATGTGAACGGCTCAATTATATTCATAGTTAAACCCTACTTGAGCCCATACCAGCTTGGATGACTATTCCATATTTCATGAGAGCTGAGTTTTGCCCACACATCTAATTCTGTCCTTCGAGAGTTGCTCAAGGTCCAACACAACAATTTATCTCCAGGTCACTGGACAAGCTCTATAGGAGTACAGATGAACAAAGACATGCTATGCAACCTTCGGTTTGTCCAGCTTCCTGAACCTTAACTATGAGAAAATTATGTCTTTACTGAATTATCAACAAATATTAAGGAAATATAACATATCCTAATGCATGCAATTTCATGCCGTGTTTCCATAACCTTTGAGCAGCTCTTCACCTTGTCACAATTAACATTAAGTTGCAGTTAGAGTTAAGGCTGAGATAGTGTAGGTCTTGCCAAAGCTGCTCTGGTCTCAAGAAATATGGACACCGGTTGCATCTATCATCCAACTCCCCTGGGACTTGGTGGGAACAATCAACTCACAGGTGTGCCCTAAATGCACATCCTTGAAGAAGGTTGAGAGGGAAAAAAAAATCAACAATTAGAATTTCTAAACTTATAAAGTTATGCCATTAATAAATCATAAAGCATTTGTAGCCTGGCACTGTTACAAATCAATAAAAATATTAAGCCCTGCTCTAAAAGTCAGTCTTGAATATGAATAAATCAATAATAAATTCCATGCAAGGTGCACTGTTTTAGCATAACAGTTTTATGTAATCTTTAATAAGCCTGTCTGAGTGCTTTTCTTAGCATCTAGAATCATCTTCCTTTTATAGGCTCTAGTGGTATCTTGACCTGATCCCCAGATTGGCTATAAACAGGAACATATTTCAAAACGTACCTGGTAGGCCATTATAAACGACTTTAAAGGAATAGTTTGGGTTTTTTCAAGTCTGTCTTAAACCACAATTGGCTAACAGGAACTATTACAACAGGATGGCTATTTCCAGCGAATGAAAAGAGTTAAATTTGTACTAAATACACTATAACTTGGAAAGATACTGAGTCGATTGAGCTCAGTGGGACTGCAGAAGCTACACATAGGTCTCAGTCGAAGTGTTGGAATGAGGGTTGTGGAATTTGGCTCAGGTTACTTACATTGTACTTGCTCTCTCGGTGACAGACTTTCACGGCCGGTGTTCACAACAGGAAAATTTATGGTATTCTGCTAAATATACAGTACTGTAACTCGCGCATCTCGGACGTGCATTTGCATTTGTCATCGGGGCATAGCTCCAGACACACGTGTTCCCAGTAGTGAAAAGTGCTGTGCATTTGTTGATGGAAATGTGTCTCTCGATGGAGGAAAAAGTATCCATAGTTGAATATTATTTCTGCTCATATGGTAGTGGTCGTGAACGGAGACCGAATTTGAAAAAGGTGGCAGAACAATTCCTTCCCATACCCGTCTCATCCCCCTGATCTTACACCACCTGACACCTGCTTGTGGGGAATGTTAAAGGAGAGTGTGTTTTACTGAAAAGATCCAGGTTGAGAATCTGTGTAAACGATATAAACACTGTCTACAGTGAGGCGGTGCACACACACTTCGAACACTTACATTTGAGCAGTTAGTATGCATACTGTGGTAAATTAACATGCTAATAGTGTGTATGTTAGTTTATTTTTACGTATGAAATTATCAGAAAGGTTTGTTAGTTTGTTAACTGTCTTGTTTGCCCAGATCTGTCAGTTTGTACTACCCGAATTCCGGAAAATTTGAATAAAATAAATACTAAAAGACTTTTAAATCACATGAGCCAATATTTCATTCACAATAGAAGACAGACAACATAAATGTTTAAATGGGGAAATTTTACACTTTGATCCACTCAAAGAGCACATTTCGAATTTCATGCCTGCTACAGGTCTCAAAAAAGTTGTGACAGGGCTAAGGGCTGAAAAAGCAAGAAATTTAGAAAAGATTCAGGTTAATTGACATCAGGTCTGTAACATGATTAGCTAAAAAAAGGGATGTCTTAGATAGGCAGAGACTCTCAAAAGTGAGGCAGAGACTCTCAAAAGTGAAGTCAAATTGCAAAGGCTTTGCAAATCTCATCATATACAGCGCATAACATCAAAAGATTTAGAGAAACTGGAGAAATCTCTGTGCATAAGGGACAAAATTGAAGACCTTTGTTTGATGCCCATGGTCTTTGGGCCCTCAGACGACACTGTGTCACTCATCGACATGATTGTGTCATTGACATTACTAAATGGGCCCAGGAATACTTCCAGAAACCACTGTCTGTAAACACAATTTGTTGTGCCATCTGCAAATGCCAACTAAAGCTCTATTATGCAAATAGGAAGCCATATGTGAGCACGGTCCAGAGGCACCGTTGTGTCCTGTGGGCCGAAGCTCATTTAAAATGGACTGTTAGAAAGTGGAAAAGTGTTCTATGGTCAGACGAGTCCAAATTTGACATTCTTGTTGGAAATCACTGATGCCGTGTCCTCCAAGCTAAAGAGGAGGGAAACCTTCAAGTGTGTTATCAGCGTTAAGTTCAAAAGCCAGCATGTCTGATGGTATGGGGGTTCATAAGTGCATACGGTGTGGGCAGCTTGTGTGTTTTGGAAAGCACTATGAATGCTAAAAGGTACAGATCTGGCCATTACGAACGCATGTTTCGAGAAAAGGGATCCCGCTGTGAAAATGCCCTTCATTACCTGCAGGGGGCAGTCGTGTTTCAGTCTGAAGTATTGTGTGTCTACTGAAGCCAAAAATGTGTTATGTCTCTTAGGCGTCCATTGACAGCAAGCGACAGAACTCAAACTGTAAATACTGATATGTATTTATTCTTCATTTTCTTCTCTCCTTCAATGATGATACTTCTTTGACGGCGCTTTCTTCATTCAGTATTATTATTATTATTGTAACGCACCCGCGCGTGTGTGCAAAACGAATACAAGAAAGAATACAAAAATGTATGATACGTTAGCCTAAAACAAAATTGTTTTATTGTGTTTATGCGCTTTAAATATACACTAAACAATAAACACCGCCTTTTGCAAAGTGCAGATATGAGCAGATTTATCGATCCCATACAGTAAAAATAATTGTTACTGGAAAAGTATTAAATCCAACTATTAAGTCTGATTTAATTGCTATCATTTTTAAAATCTATTTTATGTTTTGCTGGGGAAATAAAATTAGTCTTGTTAATTCATCTAAAACCCCCCTACAGTATTTGCCAACAGCGCACACAGTTTGATAAATTCACACCTATCGTGAATGA
>JAQMYI010000005.1:1858202-1871429 GCA_030014275.1 Clariallabes melas | reverse complement strand
GTTTTCCCCCTCACATATACTAATGTGCCACAAACAGGAAGTTAATATCACTAACCATTCCCATTTTATTAAGGTGTGTCCATATAAATGGCCCACCCTGTACATTATTTTTGCAGTACTAATGTTCAGAAATCAGAAATGTTTGTTTTTGTACTTAATAATGAAGTCATAAAATTAACAAGTACAAAACAATGTTTGTAAAAAAAAAAAAAAAAAAGAAAACACAGGGTTCCTAGAACTACTGTCTACTGTATTTAGCTTGTAGAGGACACAGGAAAGTGTGAACTTCTTGCTCTCATGACGAGAACTTCTCTCTCTCGTAGTGTGAAAAGGCACTACATTTACATTTACGGTATGTAGCAGGCCTCCTTAGACAGAGTGGCTTATAATTATCTCATTATACTTTGGAGCAGTTAGGGGCCGAGGATCTTGCTTAAGGACCAAACGATTGTTCCTTGGTGGTGCTGGGGTTTGGGATTGTGACCTTCTGATGAATTGTTTACCCCTGCCACATGAGCTGTTACAGTGCCAACTCTGAAGACTCTTCCCAAAAATGTTAAACATCTCCTCATATCACCTCATCATCAAGTAGACATTTCCCAAGTAGACATTTCCTTTGGCAACAATAGAAATGATACCATATTAAAAGTAAGGGGTGGAACTACAGTATACATCCAATATTTCCATCTTCAGTACACATAGGATAGATTCCAGAGAGATTCAACTGTGTAAATATTTACCCGTGTTAGAACACGTGCATGTGGAATCTGTGTGTGTTTTGTATCAAATGCACTGAAGGTGGCCTTGAAATTTGAGTGCGTCTACACTTGGCCGAGCATGGCTGATTGAAAAACGTCAGAATTATTCTTTCTCCATCTTGATAAGCGTCCATTAAAATTGCTTGCAGAGTCACCAGTGGCCCGAGAGCACAACTGAGAGTCTTAAATAGCAATTTCCTTGTCAGCGGTGACCTGGAGTTATTCGGCGCTAAGAGCGACAATGAAAGGATTCCTGCGCAGATTGAGTCCACGATCTTGAGCCAGGCTGAAGGTTAGCGATGCGTCACAGTGCTGTGGCTTAATTAGCGATGCTGCTAACTGCAGCAGGTGTTCTAGGCAGACAGGACAACAACAAAAACAACAACAAACAAAAAAACCCAGACTCCCACTTTCATTGCCTGTCCAGTGATGGCTGGCCTTTGCCTCTTGCCATGCTGGAGCTTTGATCCTGATCAGACTGTAAAAAAATGTTGCAAGGTTTGTGCCTCTGTGGGAAGTTTTGCAGGTCAGGATGCAGGGATATTCTGAATGTTATGGTTTATTTTGGCAAAGTGGGGTTCTTTAAGTCCTTGTGAGGTGAGTTCAGAGCAATAGTGTTTTAAGAATAATTTCAGCTAATCCATTTGACATTGTTTATTTTCAAGGCAGACGTAATAAAAGAAAAGTAAATTTTTCAGTTTCCACAATAATTAAAATTTTTCATATGAACATTTACAAATTGGATATGTTTAAACTGGTTCTCTAGGACATTAAGTAACATTTGTACTTGGACTAGTCTCCTTCATGAGCATTGTCCTCACTAAATGCACTTGATATCAATATAGAGTTTGTTTATACTTAAACATCTTATGCTGTACTTTCTTTTCACATGCACAAAGCTTCCTCAATCTCATTGGAAAATGGTCTAATGCATGAATATAGCCCTGAACTGTTTTCACAAAGCCAGAAGCCCACAACTGTCTGTGTAGAACAAAATCATGGATCTGCCCACTATGCTTCACAGGCTCCACTATGAAAGCTTCTGTTCTAGGATAAAATCATTCGCAGATTCTGTCCAATGCCGTGTGCGGTAAGAACAAGCCAAATGCAAAACATACACCTGCTACAGTATGTAGTTGGCATAAGAATAAATTCCCATGCCTGAGGTGTTTCCACTGTCTGATTGAGCCAGTCTGGCAAAGACAACCATCCCCATGATTATTAATTATCTTGCCAGTTGTATTGCATATTGCCAATTAATGTCTAGTATTGCTTAACTGTCAAGCCAGCAATTACGCAATTGCATATGGATTTATGACTTTGCCTCTTTGGTTTTTTCCAATTATACTGAAGCATTTCTGCAGAACACTGGACTAAACCACTCCAAACAAGCGGCCTAATTATTATTCGACAAGCGAGAGGAACTTTTGCTGTTGCTGACTGAGTTTAGTGCGGGATTATGCCTTTTATTTGTGAGTCAGTTTGATATAGAGCTTCACGACATTTCTCAATTTCGCTCCGTCAAGGTCGTTAGCAGTCACTGAAAGTGAAAATGTAACAATGGGCCTGTCGTCTAGGAAAAGAAAAATCTTTCATGGACTCAAATCTAATGGTTAAGCCAAGGACTGTTATAAAAGAGCCATGGATGGCGCAAGTTCTCCCTCAATGAAAGGAAAGAAGAAAAGAGAGAGAGAGAGAGAGAGAGAGAGAGCCAGTAACAACAATGACTTTCAGCAGCTGGTATTAATGAGGGAGAACGAATTATAATTTTGACGTAAATTTCACATGTCCATAGCCGTTTATTAAGCTTATTTACATGATTTATGCTAATTAGGCTTCGAGAAACACGAAAACAATGTACAGTAGATAAATTTCTCATCAAAAATGCAAAGTGTTGCATTAATAAACGCGATTGTATTCAGAAAATTAAATAAAACATACTGTATGTGTTTCTTAGCCCAAAGTTTGGAGTTTCATCTCCTCTTTAATACAAGGATAGTTTCGCAAACACCTGAGCTTTATAGCTGATGCACTGCTTTCCTCTAGCATGGCAACTAGATAAATCTGGCTTGTAAGCACTTTAAGGCTTTCCCCAAGCTCACACCAAAAGCATCATGTTAAGACCTCAGTTAATCTACGCCAGATGCTTCACAGCTGTTTCTGTATTCACTACTGGAAGAAGAAAGCGCAACAGTGCACTTGTCGTACTCCAGCATGCAAGTTTCAGTTTAGAACTAATGACTATGGATTTATTATTATTATTATTATTATTATTTTTTTTTTTTCTTTTCAGATGTAATTATTTGAAGTAAAATTGTTATATCAGCTAATTGCAGACCAAGCCAGTATTTTATATTATTTTGGTTTTCAACCAGGATGTTTAAAGGTCACTTGTTCACATTTTTTTTTACATCTAGTGTATAATGTTATATAAGAACAAGATGAGAAAATATGCTGCGTAGTACTGTACAGTAGTTCCACATCTACTACAGTTTATTTTTTATTTATTTTTATTTTTTAAACGCTGTGTTATGAAGACAAGTAATGGGATGGAAAGCACTCAAAACCAAAAGGAGTGTACATTTCCGTTATGAACCTTGTTTTGTTTGAAGTGGTTGGTGGATGATGGTTGTTTCACAGCTCCAGGTTGCACATCACAACATCTTGTTAGATTATGATTTCGGTGTCAAAAAGACATTTGTCTTTTTTTATATTTAAGTGGATATCTATGGAGACAAAGTGTAAAACATGAGCAAGCTGGTGCACAGGCTAAATATTTGATTTGACTGGAGTAGTTTAACATTCTAGGCGGCACAGTGGCTTAGTGGATCTTCAGGGTCTGGGTTCGATTCCCACCATGGGTCTATGTGCATGGAGCTTGCAAGTTCTCCCCGTACTTGGTCCCTGTGGGTACTCCGGTTTCCTCCCACAGTCCAAAGACATGCAGATTAGTGTGTGAATGAGCATGTTAGTGTGTGTGTGTGTGTGCTCTGCAAAGGATTGGCACCCTGTCCATGCCCCCCTGTCCTAAGTCTCCTGGGATATCATGTCCTAAGTCTCCTGGGATATCATGGCCTAAGTCTCCTGGGATAGGCTCTAGGCCCCCCGTGGCACTGAATACAGGAAAAAGCGGTATAGGTGATGAGAGTGTGTGAGTTTAACATTCTGGTTATCTAACAAGGTCTTGACTTAACACTGGAAAGGACAAAAACCAATATGAAGGAAGTGTATATTGATAAAACAGAAGGGCCGCAATGGATGTGTGACTAATGATCTACTTGGTACTGTATCACCCTCATTTATACTCCATCAATTTAAATAACATTTACTCTTAGCTTTTTTCACCCCTGTCTATGCTTATTTATCTGATATAGCATTTGTGATGTACTTCCTCATTAATTCCTTTAAGTGAATCCGCTGACATCAGGGAGTTTTCTTGAGATCAGGCACAAATCTCTCGTTTCTTCCCAAAATATTCAGGGTATGTCACGTGATTAGAAAGAGAGACTACACCGCGAGGAGCGATGAGGAACGGTTGGACCGTTGCTTCCTGTTGCTGGCTGAATGGAAAGCCTCATCAGGCAGAGATCGAGTTTGCCTGGCCGCCTGCCTGAAGCCGCAGATGCTGAAATTAAAAACTAATTAAGGCCATGTTGAACAATGCAGTCTTCAATGCCTTTATTTAACACTATACACCAAAATGCCTCATTTATCCAGGCTAGAATGTAGCCGATTCGTCCAGTTGTGCAAACAGTTTTTATTTCATCACATCTTTAAATCACACCAAAGCAGATATTCTTTACTACATAGTGTAGACTTGTATTGTGTTCATGAGGTTTAGCGGGGTATTTAGTGTTATAGCAAGGTGGTGCTGAAATCTCTATTCTGAGCCTGTATTTATTTAGTGTCTCAGGTTAGGAAACCATTCCTAAGTGGCCAAAAAGTCTCAGAATGATGCCATTTTGGTCCTACCTTCACGAGTAGGAATAAGACTTATTTATCAAGGAAAAACAGTTAGGAGTAGAGAGGAAAAGGCCGTTCGGAGGAGGTCGCACACGTAGGAGACACGTTTAATAACACTGTATATATTCAGTAACATTGCACATACTTGAATGTACACAACTGTTTATTTTAGATTCTACATTAAAAGCTGAACTTCATCACTTACTGTAATTAACACGCCGTATCCCTGTGTTTCACACTCCTCGGGGGGATGTGCGGCAAACTGACAGGTGGCATTGATGCTTTAACGAATTCCCTCCGTTCACTTTTTATCAAAACTACAACATCCATAGTGCAGACTACTTTGCGGCTCTCAATGTCGTTAAAAGTGACGTCACACGCTTTATACTTTGCAGTCCTACTCCTTGCTGAAAGGAAGAATAGGAAGCTTTATAAATAACTTTTATGTCCTCTACTGAGGTAGGACTGTTTTCTGTCCTAAAAGAACTTTGAGCATGATTCCTATGAGTGAATCTGAGATGCGTAGTAAATATAGGCCCTGAGTTTTTTGTAGCAGCAGCTCAGGCTGTAGTGCCACCATGAAAGACAAATATAGTAACTGACGGTGATTTCTGTATCACACCAGGACCCGTATTCAGTAAGCGTCTCAGAAAGTTAATTTGGGACTAAAAGTACTGCTACCTCAGAGTAGGACATAAAAGCATTTTATGAAGCTTCCTACTCCTACTTTTAGCGAGGAAAAGGACTGCTCCTAGAAAAGTGTGTGACATCACTGTTTACGACACTGATACCTCATTTCCACTACGCTGGTGCTGGTGCCAAGTGCCGGTGCTGGTGCTCGGCCGGTGCTGGACTGGGAATCACCGAGAACCGGCCCGCATTTACACTAGACAGGAGCTCAGCGGGAGCTGCATGATAATACATCACAGGCCACGCCCACTAAACAGAAACCAACATGGCCAAAGTCAGTTTACTGGTTATTCTCCAAACTATGAGAATGTATTTCAGTATCCAAAGGCAGCTTATTCGACGTGTTATAACCGCTGAAAGAGATCCCTTCTTTTTGTCCCTGTAGTCTTTCTTCAGTTTTTTTAGCTTGTTCACAATTTGGTCAGTTGTTCGAGTGAATCCCGCGACTATTAATTCTTCCCGTATTTCCTCATACACTTTTTTTTTTCTTACAGCACTTTCTAATTTCTCCTGAATCTCTGCTGAACTCCAAATAGCTAAAAGCGCTTTAATTTCGTCCGTGCTCCACGTTTGGGTCGCCGCCATTTTTTTTTTAACAATCCCTATAACTCCGCCCACCGCTCGTGACGTCACGGGTTCTCGCGGCTAGACCAGCAGAGTTTAGGGGCCGGTGCCGGTGCTTGTTTTAGGGCACCGGCACCAACTTTCTTCTGTGGAAAAGTGCGGCACTGGTTCCAAAATTGGGAACCGGCACGGGAACCAGAGCAGTGGAAAAGGGGTATCAGAGTCCCAGCTTGACTTGCATGGCCTGATCTTAGGCCTTAAACCAGTGTAACATGCAGACAGCTTGACCAGCGACCAACAAGCACTGCAGCCTAGCATAATGTCTAATGACATCACATCAACACCTCACTAGCTAGTCCTCACTGCTCCTCCAAAGGCACCTGTGTCTAACCTTGAAATGATAAATCCATTCTTACAATCAATGTTTCTTTTTATAAGGAATTGCACATTCTTGTGTTGCGTATTCCTCTTTTGGTGTGCACTAAATGTTCTTAATTCAATACATTTACAGAATATGGAAGAGGACACTGCTAACAACATCCAGAGGGGACAGCACCAACCAGCAAACATCTTAATGATAAATTAATTTCTCCAATGAATGGTTCTTCATATAAGGAACGGCATATTTATTTTTAGCATGCACTAAATGTTTATACATTTTTTTGTATTTCATCTGGTCTGTTAATAGTTTTTATACAATAAAACTAACTAAAGATAACATCTTCATACGTTATTATGTTTGTTCTGCGGATATAAAAGTATGTTGTCCTTGTAATTATTTATATTTCTTGAATATTTTTAGATCTATTTCTACTGTTGTTATTGTCTAAATTGCGGAAAACAAATTATATTATAACCAAAATGAAGAAGCAATTCTTTAGTCATAAGGAGCTTAAACCCATAAGAGCCGTGTGCTTTACAGTTTTTTAAATGTTTGACATGCTTAGTTTGTAATTTTGCATAAGTTATAAAAGTTAAATGCACAATTTAATGTTTGTTAAACTCATGTCCCCTTGAGCCTGTGTAATATACCTTATAAATTCATATCCAAGTTATCCATGTCACCATATCATCATTAACATCAGCTAAATGTGTGTATGCAAATTAGGTCACTAGCGATGTCCCCACAGCACAATTTTCTGTGTATGCAAATTTGGTCCCCACTAATGACTGGTTCTTGTTATGTCCTCATAAGTTGTTTAAAAAAAAAAAAAACAAGCACAATTTTTGTTTTACTGTAAAACTGTGATTTGAAGTGATACATGTGTAAACATTCTGTAAATGTTAAGATTCTATAGTTTCAGAGTTTAATCATTAAGTATTAATTATTAAGTAGATCATTAAATTAAGAATTTAATTGTACATGCCTGATTTTTTTCACACACAGAGGATCACTGGAAAGGGGTGTCCCCAAAACTGATGGGTGGGACTACTGTCCACATAATGCACTAATTACAAGAACACAATGTGTGTGTGTGTATGCATGTACAGTATGTACGGGTGCATCTCAATAAATTAGAATACTATTGAAAAGTTGATTTATTTTAGTAATTCAATTCAAAAAGTGAAACTCTTTATATAGATTATATAGATTCATTGCACACAGACTGATATATTTCAAGTGTTTATTTCTTTAAATTTTGATGATTATGGCTTATGGCTATATGGCTTATGGCTAATAAAAACCCAAAATAAAGTATCTCAGAAAATTAGAATATTACTTAAGACCAAAAAAAAAAAAAAAGAAAAAAGATTTAACACAGAAAATGTTGAACTACTTAAAAGTATGGACTTGTACAGTACTCAATACTTGGCCAGGGCTATGATAGAAAAACTTTCCGATGATATTCTAATTTGTTGAGCTACACATACAAATATACATTTTATTTATATACATACTGTACATACATACACACGCACACAAACAAATCAAGCTAAAGCTGTCATTTTGCAGTTATGCTAAGAACTACATGTTTACGTACGTACATAATCAATTATCCAGGGGCTATTGAGGAGATATAACAAAACACAAGTTCAATTTACAAGGGCCCCTTTTTAATAATAGTGCAAATCAAATGAGGTCTAACTTGAAAAGCCAACATAACCTAATGACCTTGTGTGTTTGTCAAAGACATCAAACCTGTTGTCTCAGTGGTCAGGCCAGTAACACATGCCTCTTATGTTCTTCCTCCATAAGTCAGCATGGTGGAATCTCCAGGTAACTGAGGGCAGCGTGTAATTACTCTGGGCCAAATGTGCCAGAGGCAAAGGGAAGAAGCAGAGGGAATAGGGACATGTAATGAACTAATTAATGATACTACTAATTATATATATATATAAAAGGTGGGTGAAAACAAGTAACTACAGTAGGCATTAAAAATTGGTAATAAAGTCCATATTTCTAATATAAATTTATTGAAACAAATTGTACATGTGCTTTATTTCAAAGGAAAATGAAAGCAAGTCTTTCACTTTCAATGTAGGCACCAGTGGCAACAACCAGTTTTCTCTACGGACCTGGGATGGAATGTAAAGTCTTCTAAAGGAAGTTGTTTGTGATAATGCTGAGAACCTCCTGAGTCCGTGCCTCCAAGTCCTCCAGTGTGCGAGGCTTTGTCCTGTACTCTTCCTCCTTCACATGGAGTGAGATCTGGACTCCTTGGAGGCTATTCATGAGGTCTGTGTCATCCCAGCCACATTAAGAGCAAAATGGGGAGAGACTGTTTTCATCATGACTCCAGTGATACTACCTAGGTTCTACAGCCATTAAATATTGCCTACTTCATTTTCACCCACCCTGTATATGGGAAACATATACAATACATTTACAGATAAATGAAATTTAAGGCCAAAGGAACGAAAAAACGTGGACAAAAATAAAGACGACATCTCTTCATATTTATTTATAGCTCAATAACATTCAGAAAGAGGTTTTTTTTTTCTGAAATAAAATGTAAAATGTATCTATTTTAATGTAAATCTATTTTGCAAATACATTTATTGCGGTTAGTCATGGTACAGACTAAGTCTCTTGGCAAGCCAGTCGCTTATTCGTGAATTACTGTAGACTACACAACAAGCAATGAGTAAAAGTGAAGCTATTTTGAAGTGCATCTAAGGTAATAACTGACAGAAGTATACAAACAAATATGTCAATAATATTATTAATACATTTCAGTAATAAATAACAATAATAAATAAATAAATAAACTCATTTTTGTGCTACATTTAATTATTAATAGCTACTTTCAGTTGGATTATGCAATATATTAGATATTTTGATTTATTGATTGATTGATTATATTACGAAAGGATGAGTATTGTCAGGGAATTTTCTGCAAAGGCACGCTTGGCATGCTTCACACTTATCAACTATTGATTACCACCTTTGGGAATGTCTTATTTCCCCCCAACATCATTCATTTCCTGGATCATGTTGATAGTTAAGTACAGCCTTCTCCGATAATTAAAGACTGCCCTGAAACAAAGCCATGATTGCAAGTTGATGAGAGCAGTGTTTCATTCTGCTCACAAATTCAGGGAGTTTGGTTCCACTTGTTATTCCAAACACGTCTGACTTTCAGCAGCTGGTGGAGGAGGAGCTCAGAGCCTCACCAGCACAGATACTTCTTCCTTCCTATAATCCAACACAAAACACCCGAAATGCGTGCTGTCTAATTTCTCTTTACCATTCTTGTAATTTCCCACTGGATGGTTTATCAGTGTTTCTGAGAAATGTCTTTTTTCCATGCACTCTGGCTTCACACCTCCAGAATTAGCGGCTCAAATGTCACCTCCGGGCTGCGTGTGTGGATTTTGCATCTTCTCCTCGAGCTTGTGGTGGGTTTCCTCCTCGTACTCCAATTCCCTCCTACAGTTGAAAGCCATGTGGTCGAGGGTGATTAAAGTTTCCAAAAATCCCTATAGTGTATGATTGGCAGTGTGCATGTGCTTGTGCCTGATGATAGGTTGGCACACCCTGGACCCACACACACTATGGGCAAATTGGAAATGCCAGTTAAGCTAATATGCATGTCTTTCCACTGTGGGAGGAAAGCATGGGGAGAACATGACAATTCCACACACAAAGATCCTAAAAGGCCGCCAAAAAGGGCCGTTTTTATTGACCTACTGTCAGGATGATGCCAGGTTCCAACCCAGGTTCTTTGGACTAAGGTATCTAGATCCAATAGCAAATTTATTAGTTGTTTGTTTTCAGTCTTAGAGTAGAGACATATAGTGTTTTCCTAAAGTTCTCTACCACAAGTTGGCTGATTGTTTATGTTCCACAAGTCCCTGACTTATGAACTAGTTCCGTTCCTGTTTGTAAGTCTGATTCGTTCATAAATCCGACAAAGTAAGTCTTGTACATCTTTGACAAAAAAAAATAAAAGGTTTTGCATTATACTCCTGCGAGACTGCGCCTCCAAATCACAAGGGGAATCCAGGTGACGCAGTGGAGACAAGTGACCTCATTTAAAGGGAGCTTGGGAAGACATCGGGGGAGGACAACGCTGCATAGTGTTTACTGCACATTTAAACCGACTCGATTTTGTCTGTATTAGACTGTGACCGCTGTCTCGTTGTGAATTTTCCAAAAATTTTAATTATTCACCAACAGGACCGCTGTTTTCTATCATCGTGCTCCCGGACTAATTAACGGGTGAGGCCGACTCATTTCTCCCGCACCCCCACACGCACACAATATACCAGACTTTGGACATTTTATATATTCACTTACACACTGAAAATATTGTATGCAATTGTAAATATTGGTATCTGGTGCACTGCAGTGTCCATCTTTTGTACAATACACGTGAGCTTCAAGTGTTTGTAGATGCAAGGTCCGTTTATATATGCGGAAATTCGTAATGTGCATAATGCATAAGTTGGCGACTCCATGTTTATGCAAAACAGTTTGATGTCTTTCATTAGATTTCCAAGTGATTCTACATGTATGATTTTTGGAAGCTCTTGCAAAACCAGATGTAACATAACCCATAATTAACTAAATCATTGACTAACACCTGTATTCCTGCACCTTCAAACAAACACCAACTATACACTTTGTCCATAATGTGAGCAAAATTTTTATTTTATTTATTTATTTTTTTTACTATTTTTAGGTCTTACTGTGCACTTTATACAATGCGTTTGCCCATTCTCTTGAATATAATGATTCAATACTTATAGGCCAAATAAACATAATTTTAAAAACAGGTAAATATTCGTTCACACTTTTTTTGACACTGATTGATTTTACCCTCATTTTCCCTCCACTAACAAGCACTTCAGAAATCACATGACAGTCACCAGCTG
The DNA here is from genome assembly GCA_030014275.1 of Clariallabes melas. Lineage (NCBI taxonomy): Eukaryota > Metazoa > Chordata > Actinopteri > Siluriformes > Clariidae > Clariallabes > Clariallabes melas. The sequence continues at coordinate 1,860,135 of JAQMYI010000005.1, read as the reverse complement.
TCGTGGGTGAAGGTCAATACATGCCTTCTCAAAGACATATGAAGTCTGCCACTGAATATTTTTCAAACTGTTAATGCATGCTGCCTATCAGGATAGATAAATACACTCAGAGGAAAGCACTAACAAATCTTCTGCATACAGATACCTGCTATTGCTCTTGACAGGGCAGAGAGTAATGGCATCCCTCCCACCCAGAGAGCATGGCCAATTTGGCTCTCTGGGCCTCCTAATTATGCATACCTATGGCAAAGTTGGCATTCAAGCTCATGATTTTCCAGTGATAGGACAAACACTTTTCTGTACTGCCAAATGGGAGCCCTGAGACTGCACCAGTTATAGGAGGATTGGAAATATATTTTGCCTATTATTCTTTTTTTTTTTTTAAGACCGTAAAATAGTGTGCGGATTAAAACCTCAGTTTGCCAATCAATTAAGCATCACACAACCAGACATGTCAAGATGTATTCTTTTATTTTTAACAGTTTAATACTACAGTACTTTACCTAAATGTATGAGAGTTACAGTAATGATGATTGTAATGATGATAAATGGAAATGAATAGTATTTTTAAATGAATAGTATATATTTTCCCTCAAGTATCTACAAAATAATAGGAATCTATTTGTAACCATGGCAACTCAACAAGTCAGGGGGAAGATAATTGCTTGACCTTGTAGTCTTTCTCTGTAAGGTTAGTTTCTTATGCTAAACACACACACACACACACAATTCTATGCTGATGCAGACATTTATTTATCTTAATTATTTTTGTTTGTTTGCATATTCATTTGAGACTATAGTTCCATGAATAGTTCCAGGTAAGACATTAACTGACATTGGAAGTGGTCAGATAGTGGAGATAAATGCAAGTGCAGATGGGTTAATAAAGCAAAACACAAATGAAACTCACAAAGTGCAAGCAAGAATCATGAATATATTAACACAAGTGCTTTGGACACAAAGCAAGAAATATATACTATACAGACACAAAAGCGAAACAATTGGGACTGCATCTGCAGAAGATGCATTCGAAAGCCGATCATTTCTTAGCACCGGGTTTAAGGCTGTCCCATTTCGAAGGCTCCTTCAAATGTGGCTGACAAATGTAGCCTTCTTTTCCGTGACAATGTGTAGTGTGTATACTTCTCAGCTCAACATAACCCAAGATTCTTTGTGAGCCAGGGAAGAGCCCAGAAGAGATGCAGGACCCAAGGATGTTAAAAATAAAATGTATTTTTAAAATAAAAAAAATGAAATCTGCATCCCACAGATCCCAGGTTCAATTCCTGCCTCGGGGACTGTGTGTGGAGTGTGTGCATGTTCTTCCCGTATTTGGTGGGTTTCCTCAGAGTACTCCGGTTTCCTCCCACATTGCCCAATGTGTGTGTGTGAATACATGTGCGAATATTGACCCGAGGTCCTACCACAGTCGTAAAAATGGGAATAAATACAATGGTCACCATTGGCCTCCATGGTCCCTAGTTGGACCACAAAGATTCCTAGGTAGATGGATATTACAGTACACTGGCATGATGGTAAGGGCAGAAAGAGCTGGTGACGCAATTAGGAAATCCTCTGTACCATCTAATTTCAGTTTTACACCATGACAAGCCTAGGCCGATCATGCGGAATGCGTCCATGCGGATGTAGACCCTAAATTGGGACACAGAGAAATGGAAAAACATTGCTACTTAATGGAATCACAAAACAGGTGTGAGTGATAACAAGGCATGTGACATGTGATTTGCACGGCTGCTGGGGAATAGAGTCCTAGCTATATTGAGACCAAAATTAGGGCTAGTATGATAGCAATTACCTGATCGCATGTGTAGATCTGTCATGCACACTCGGTCCGCGACCCGGAAGTAATACGGTCGCGAACCAGGAAGCATAAAAGGAGACAAGATGGCGCAGCACATCGCTCAGTCATTGA
>JAQMYI010000005.1:1795573-1808790 GCA_030014275.1 Clariallabes melas | reverse complement strand
TCTTGTTGTTACGTAATTACCTAATTCCATATGTGTTATTTTATAGTTTTGAAATCCCCAGTATTGTTGTAGAATGTGGAAAATAAATCACTAAACAAAAACAAAGAAGTTTGCAAGTGACCCCAAACTTTTGAACGGTGGTGTAGGTCTTCATTGAAAAGGTGAATCTTTTTTTTCCCCCTAGATGGCCAGTCACCCAATTTGGCCTGCCAGGCCGTTCAGTTCAGACAGAGATGATCAGGCTTGACTTTCCTCATGTTGGAAAGTACAGGGTCAAAGAGAAAGTGGACAGTCGGATAGATAGAGATTCTTTCTGCCTTATAGGCAAGCGCCACTGATTTAAATTTGATGCCAGAGCTTCAAGATGGCAGTTTAGGGAGCACAGCGGTAGGGTGATGAAGGAGAACAAAAGGTTGCATTGGATGCATTCTAGTACTGGGTTGCTTATAATGTTATATTTGATATTGCATCAAATGGTGCAGTAGTGGCTCAGTGTGTTAAGGCTCTGAGTTACTGATTGGAAGGTCGCGGTTCGAGCCCCAGCTCGGCCAGGTTGCCAACGTTGGGCCCTTGAGCAAGGCCCTTAACCCTGTCTGCTCAGTGGTTAAGGCATTGGACTACGGTTCGGAAGATCCTATTTTCAAAACCCATCACCACCAAGTTGTCCATGTTGGGCCCTTGAGCAAGGTCCTTAACCCCCAACTGCTCAGATGTATAATGTGATAAAAATGTAAGTCGTTCTGTAAGTCTGCCAAATACCTAAATGTGAATATGCATGGTGTCTGGCACTCAGTTAGTGGTGAAAACTTTGGAGCTCGTTTGTCCAGTGCACAGATGCTTTTCTGTGGGATTGGACCAGATGGGCATATTTGATTCTTGGGGGGGGGGGCGTAACTCTGTCACTGTCACCAGTTTAAGATAAGATAGGAAATATGTTCTATTGCAATTGAATAAACACAAGATTTATTTTGTTGACTCTCATAAGCAGCAAAAGCTATATACTTAATACAAGTTATTAGTAATGGTTAAAATAGCATTTGAGACAAGTTTTAAAAAAAAAAAAACACTAAGACAGTAATAATATTACTAAAAATACATTATTTTAGAAGGCAGCAGTGGTTCAAAAGTAAAGAAATCAATACATGTATGTATTCAGGGTTTAAGGTAACTGTCCATATTGCACTGTTTGCTCTACAGCAGCCAATTATCGATATGTGTAGTTTAGGTAGAGATGGAAATTAATCGAGGATACAGCTCTGGGAAAGGAGCTTTAGATGGCACAATAGCTCTTTCTTAATGGCAGTGGGGAAAACAAATAGTGTTCTGGGTCGGTTGAGTCTCTGCCGATGCTGTCGGCTTTCCTTTTTAGGCGCCAGCATACACAGCATCGAGGTCTCGGAGCACAAAACCCACTGCTCTTCTTTCACCACATGAGCCGAGCCCATTCTGTTCTCCGCTGTGCAGTGGGCATGCCACATATGGAACACTGGCAGAGGATGCTCTCGATGGTGCTTCTGTAGAAGACCACCAGCAGTTAGGAGGAAAGAGCGGCTTGCTTCAGCTTTCTCTGGAATGGAAGGTGAAGAGGGTAAAGAAGACTGGACTGAGCACACCGCCATGCTCAGGATGAGAATTGACAAGTTTTTGTTTATTTATCCTGACATTTTGTGGTCTGTGCATAATAAAATCCAGAGTCCATGGGAAGAGTGAAGTGGATAATACCAGGTTGTTAAGGTTGTGTCTATGGGATATGGGATTATAGGATTGAATGCTGAAATCCACAAAAGCATCCAGACGCATGTGATCAGATGCTACAGGTGTTTTGAGAGGCATCTGTTCACTACCATTAGCTGGGAGTACCAAGCCACTGTGACATGTGTGCCACCACCGTCCCTATACTATATTGTATAAATGTTTGGCAATATTTTTTACTAGCTATTTCTATTATTTTATTTGGTAGACACAAAACCTCCATCTTCATTTTGTACATTCTGCAGTAACTTGAGATATCAGGGACTACACAGCTGCTGTGCTTCGTACACCACTGTGTAAAATGTCAGACACTGAGGGAGACGTCATAATATGAACATTACACTCCAGCAAGTACAACAGAAAAAATGAATGGCTGCTGCTGAAGAATGCATGTTTTGTTTTGTTTTTCTTTCCAGTGTAGTGAGTGAGATGGATAGCTTTACTCCAGCACTTCTTTCTTTAGGGGAAGTACTGTATCTCATCATTGTTATTCTTTAAATTTAACTTTTTTTTTAGGGTCAGCAGTTTGCACTCACCTCAAAAATCCCACCAGGTGCTCACGGTGATAGCAATTTAGAATTCATTCTTATGGGCTAATTCATGCTTAAAGGTAGTGCTGAAATAATAACCATTATTTCAGTGTAATCATTTTACAATATATATAATGTGAAAGTGTCGGGTTTGCTCTGCATAGCCAGTTAATTCCCATTGCTGGTTTATATCTGCACTTTGAAAATATGTGTATATAATAACATAATAATTACTATAGTACAGAAAATGTTGACTTGATGTGCTGAAGGCATCAAGGCAGAACATCCCGAAATGCATTGAAGCAAAGGCAACAAAAACTCAGCAGCCTCAGCAGAACCCGCAGATACAGCGCTCTCAAGATGCCTTTTTGTTGTTCAATACAGGAATGCAACATCCATACATAATTCTTGTCTATGATGAAAAGGGCACCAATATTATTATTATATAACATTATTATTATTATTATTATTATTATTATTATTATTATTATTATTATATAACATTATTATTATTTTTTATTATTATTATTATTATATAACATTATTATTATTATTATTATTATTATTATTATTATTATTATTATATAACATTATTATTATTTTTTATTATTATTATATAACATTATTATTATTATCATTATTGTTATGTGACTAAGTGCGCATGAATATTTTGCCTTGACTTCAGGAAAGTCCGTCCATACCTAAGGTTATGATTACACCTGGGACTAATGCAACCTCTGTTTGTTGTATTTAATGTGTATAAAACATGCTGAAAAAACCGCAAGAAGCAGGCAATGATAGAGCTGCTAAGACCTAAAGAAGAACCAAACTAAACAACGAGGTCTAAAGGGAAAAAAAGAAATTCCATCATCAGACAACTTTTAATAAACAAAATTCAGAAACCTTGAACAAGCAAGCTGTGTAAAGTATCTTATTATATACACTATATACAGAGTCAGGCAAAACAAAATCTATACACACTTCAGGAAAAGAAAAACTTTGTATATTTTGTATATTAATATTTGGATATTAAATGTATTGCTTTACATTATATATTGATATACATAATAAATAATAATGTTATTATTACTGCGCTTGTTTACCTTAAGTCTCTTCCAAAGCATGAAAATGATGCTGTGTACAAAGACTGTTGAAGAACGAAGAACTCGGTTTCCTGCACCTGACCCTGAGCTCTGACCTCAACCCCCAATTATTGTCTGTGGTTTCTGAACGAGAAGTTCAGGATATAGACCTGTTGGTGTGATGGTCAGGTGTACACATACTGTAGTTGTGCCTAATATGACTTTTAATTTTGCAGATGTTTTTCCCAGCTAGAAAACGCATACCTGGTAATCCTAAATATACAGTTCAAATCAACAATCATGTCATAAATTTCCACCTATCATTTTATTTTTTTTTTATGTTGAAAAATACGTCAGCTAGATCCTAATAGTCATCATCGCCTTATTCGATGACCAATAGGCAGACAGGTGAAATGATATGTCTTTCAAATCCCAGGTGCAAGATTTATAGAATCCACAGTGATGACAGGACATAAATAAAATGCAAGAACAGAAAGAAGCATCTTTGGATCCATCCTTTTTCATCCCTGACCATGATGAAACATAAACTTAAGATTAATGAAGAAATATATTTAAAATAAACACGTTGCTGATTAAAATCCTAACAAAGTCAAGTGGCAATAATAAGTTAAGCAACAATATTATATATTATATAAATATACAGTTCTGTTCAAAATAATAGCAGTCCAACACCAGTAAATAGATCAATAATTATTTTTGGGAGAAATTATATTTCTTCATGGCACTGTAAATATTTTACTTGTAGGTGTAGTGGAGTAATAGAAAACCAACAGACCCAACAGTCATGACTTGCATGCACCTGCAAAAAGGACGTCACTCTATACTACACATTCCTGATCCCTATATACATTTATTTAAAAAAAAAAAAAAAACAGCAAAAATGTCTAAAATGCATTTTAATGCCTACGAATGAAGTCTACACAGCTGTTCACTAATCATCTAGTATTATATGAGACAGATTATTTTTGGGTACAGTTTAATAGAATAATGTGTTTAATATACTGTATAACATACATTGCAGCTCCCCCGCCTATTTCCCCTGATCACTTTTCGTCTGGGTTTCCATACCCTAACATGACTGAGATTATCCAAATCTATACAGTTCAATCACAAGAAAATTAGTACTACTCTTGCTGTCACTGTTCATCTCTCAGTCCTGCTTATACGTAGTAACCCCAGAGTCTATTATCTATCGTTAAGTGTCCCACAATCCATTTATCCCAGCAATCCATTATCTTGAGGTGCAAACCGCATTATCCACATTAGCCATTTAGAAACAAAGAAAGAAAGAAAGAAAGAAAAAGCTTGGTGTCTTAGCTTTTGAAAAGAATATAAATCCCAGTAGTATGTGATTTTCAGGAAGTGACTCCGGATGCATTCTTAAGCAAGAACGGACACTAAAGAAAGTCTAGTCTCATATCCTACATACTTATAGTATACAGTACGTTCTAATGACTGGAGTGTGCACACTGTTTCCAGCTGATTCATATCGTCCAGTCCCCGAGGACTGTCAGCATGACAGCATGTTGTAAAGCATTCAATAATAGGCTCTGCTAAAGGCATGAGAAATAGAAACACTGGCTTTGTTAACTGACTTGGGAAAGATGGCTTTGGGGGAAATTTCTTTCCAACGCCCTTTGAAATGGGGTCAGAAATCTGCTGTGTGAAGCTATTTCACAGAGCCGAGGCTTCAGTTTATTAAGCCATCTGTGAAGGCAGAGGAGTTAATATCTTTCTTCATCATTAGTTCAGGAGCTGCACACTGAGCTGAAACATTGCCCTGTCTACCTGAATTAATAGCCTTAACATACACAGGTCTATGCCTAGGTTTTAATAGTATGCTTTTTTTTTTATTTTTTATTGTGGCTGAATCATTACTATAACATGGTTGTGATCCCAATTTTCCTCCCAATGTGATCAGTACGGAAGAGTCTGTTTAGTAAACACTAATCACCAAAACAACTATTTAATTATACTTGGAAATGACAAATGCAAGGTCACTTTCATCTGCTGTTTAACAGATTTTTTTTTAATAACATGCCCCACTGTGCGGTGCAATTTTGGCTTTTAAAAGTGCTGAAGCACTAAAACCAGGAACTAAATATAATGTGCTAGAGCGCAGCATTTCACTGTCATTACAATGTTATTTAAAGCACATAGGACTTTGCAGTCCAGATGTACACATTTTTACTGTATTTCAATGTATCAGACCATCATTAAAAAAAAAAAAAAAGGTAAGCAACAAAAACGGCAACATTTGTCTTGGTTAATGATGACTTTGGGGGAATTTCTTTCCAAACCCCTTTGAAATGGGCGTCTTTCATAAAGAAAAAAAAAACTGATTTGTACATACATATACATGTTAGATGTATCTGAACCCTGACCAAGCGTGGCCAGATATGTCCTTCCGGCTATACACTTGTTTATTCAATTAAATCATGTTGTGGCCATCTGTTCACCCAGTCACATCTGTGTACAGTGGCGGAGTGCTGTGTATTCTCACTCTACCACTGTGATTGTGCAACCGATCACCCCGAACACCACACATGACGAATTAAGCTGTGTAATTAGCTTTGACTTGATCACGGTGAACAGTTTTCCTGTTTGAGAATCACCCTAAAGGTAAGAATACTGTTGCCAGCTTGGATGTTTTCAATTATGTCCTTCACCCATGTTTATTAATGCAAAAGAACAAAATGGTGATAAATACATAAAACAAACAAGAAACATAAAACAAAAACCAAATAGAATTATTTTGAAGGTTCATTCTCACCTTCAAATGATATTAGTTAAAAAAAATTAAATGTTTGTTAAATAAAAAATATTAATTGGTGTTAGACAGTATTTTTATTTGGCCTGTTTGATATTATTTATCTCCTTTTAAGGAAAATGACACCATCATCTTTATTTATATAATGTTAACTATATGACACTTTATAAAACTAAATGTTATGTAAGTCTAATTTTGAGTTATAATATTTTTTACTATTTATGGTATCTTTTGATGACATAAAAAAAACTTTATGTAAATTTGCAATTGAAATTAGTGAAACTTGAAATAGGACTGGAGTAAAAAAAAATAAAAAAAAATAAAACCAGGACTTTTGATAACAAAACACACTTCTCAAAAAGTCAAAACTGGATTTATTTATCTATATAATCCCCTGCTACACTAATGCACAGTACGCCGGAGTCATGATCGGACTGTCTGATTCACGTCTGAAACACTGGCCTCCCAGGAACTCCTTTAATGGACCAAACATGTGGAAATGACTTGGAGCGAGGTCAGGACTGTACGGGCGATGTGGCGATAACTCCCAGCCAAGGTCCTGTGGTGGTGTCCGTGAATAAGTGTGTATACAGTTCCAACAGACAGAAGTCGATTTTCAAGAATCAGGCGTTCCACTCACTAAATGTTCACGGGAACGACTACGGAGGGCTTCAGACCACCGCATCCGAAATCGCCATTCATGGACATACAGCCTTCTTTAAAACGTTTGCACCTTTGCACCGTTCAGATGTTCCAATGAGTCCATGTTTCATTGAAGGCTTATATGTCATGTTATATTAGACACTGGGTTTAGGAATAAAGGTTTCATGACAATGGTTATGGTCTATAGTGTAGATCCATTAATTATTCATAATTAGGTAACACTAATAAGTGTGCACATACTGTATGGACAGCAGACCGAGGCGTAACAAGTCATTTTAGGCATCATCGAGGCTTTTATTGTCATTTCATTGGAATCATATTCAGCTGGCATGGTACAACATTTCTCCAGGACCATTGAGCTACATAAAACAAAACAGAAGTACCTGAGGCTACACATAACTAAATTATACAATAACACAGTGCTATATAAAATGCATGAGTGGAAGCGTGTGCGAACAGTTCACAACAGTACGGTCACTACTATAAAACAAAATAGGATGGAGAAGAAAATAATTTTCATAACCTCAGTTGGTTTTACATGGTATTGACGTTACCAGGGTGTTATACTGCATACAGCCAGAGCGAGAAGAGACTGATTACAAGAAGCTCCACTTCATTTAATGGGACAAACTGTAAAAAAAAAAAATAATAATAAAATTGTGGTTTTATTCCCCTCAAGCTATTTATACTTTTAATACTTTGGTACTGATTTATTGCTCAGTGGTCATAAGGCTTTAGGGCATGATCTCATAAATAGTGAAATTTTGAAAGAAAAGAAGAAAAAATGGGCATTTCACTACCGGCAAAACTACTCGAGGCCACATTCCACTAGGTTCATTGATTTTGATTTTTCTGTTTGTTTGTTTGTTCATTTTTCCTCTGGTGCCATCACTCAAGCAGCCAAGAAAAATACGTTTTGGATGCAGACATGCAGGAGTACCTGAAAACCAGAAGTCAGGTTCATATACATTAGTATGAGAAGATTTTTAGTCACGCAGCCGAGCTCAAGATGTGCATTTCTGCGATCTTATACATGAACAAGTTATATACAACTGTTCCCACCAATAAAATAAACTACAGTGCTCCAGCACTCAGATGCATTTCTTTTACACCACTTTCAGTATAAAGCAAAATAAACGTATTTGGGATCGAGAAACTCCTTTGTCAAAAGCTTCTAAATACAACCAGACATTTAACAGGTTGGTGAGGAGGAAAATAAACAATATCAGTGATGATAGAAACCTTGTGTGAGCTGTGAAGAAAACCAACCTACTGGAGTTCTAGGCAGCTACAAGATGCCAGAAGAGTGTAAATACCCCTTGGAATAGAGTCTACATGTCGCTGGATATGTACAGTACTGAAGGGATGGACACCATTTTTCATTAAATACATGTTCCCTGTGGTGGTGTTTTGATGATGTGGTGGAGAACACTGTCTAGCATACCTCATAGATGATTAATTAAGGATCAGTTGAGTAGAAGGATCACAGCATATTATGCACCATATCATTAAGCAATATGACACAAGAGGGAGTGCTGTTGTACTGAAAATTAAGTGGTTGTAGGAACAAGGGCGCTGGCCGTGTGCCGAAGAGATCACGGCCGTGCTGATATTCAGCACTACAACAAGACCTCGAGTGTCAGTCAGTCATCTTCTATAACGCTTTATCCTGTATTCAGGGTCGCAGGGGCCTGGAGCCTATCCCAGGAAGCTTAGGGCACGAGGCACCTCGAGTGTGATAATGCATTTATACATCAATTCTGCAAACATCATTTATTATTAACAGATTGTGATTCATTTGCTTAATTACCCAGTTATGTTACTTACATTATATTTCCACCTAATTCACGTCTAACATCTGGTTTCCAGTGTCGAATGACAAACAGCATAAAATGGAAAGCTAGTGTTCTATGTACAGTAGGTGTACAATCCCTTGTTCCACACACCAAGTAGTGCCCTTGATCAGGGGTTAGAAAGGGATTTGTGATTCAGCCTTGTGTTAGAAGCTAGTTAGCTTTGTAGCTCGTGTCAGCCATGAACAAAACAACACAGACGGTTCGGAGATTATTTGGAAAACTTGGAAGCAATTATTGTTTTATTGTTTTGGCATGCTCTTTAAGATGACATAATGTTATCAGGTGTGTGTTCTTGCTGAAAGTGCTTCTGTGACTGGGTTTGAATGTGGGCTTTTTCACACATGCTGCAGGCTGACAGTTAGTGTAATAATTAATGATTGCTCTAACACATGTCGGATACATTTAGCTAAAGTTCCCAGTGCTGTTATGCTCTATATCATCACTCATGGAACGCCTTTCATCCCATCAGATCACTTAGTCGGAACAAACTATTGTATAGCACCGTTTTATATAATCTAACTGTATAACATTTGATTACACTCTGCGGCTCTGGTATTCTGGGAATGTTCAGTTAAGTTCCTGACCTATTTGTATATTAAAGTGAGACAAATGCTACTCCTCAGATCACTATAGGGCCTTGTTGTTTCAACAACTAAATTTCCATACTCTTTAATAATTGAGATAAAGGACACGCTGTGCACACTACTTCTGGAGATTAACCGGTTATGCTTACTGAACATTGCTGTGTTTGCTGAGTGGTTGCTGCTGCATTATTCATTTGCTAGGGGTATAAGCAAATAACCCTGAAACCTCCAACATCCTCTTAATAAGGTTCATAATTTACATTGTGGGTCCACAACAGTGGGTAGCAGGATCCATGATCCACACACACACATAAAATGTTCATTGTGTGCTCCCAAAACCATGGTGGATTGGCCAGACTAAATTTGCCCCTGGCTACTCTAAATTGTCCTCGGTTTATTCCTGGTTCACATCCATTGTTCCAGGGAAGGGCTCTGGATCCAACCTCAACCCTGACCAGGATAAAGTAGTTGCTGAAGGTGAATGATTGAATGAAAGCACCAATAATTGCTGACAGCTCGGTAAATCAAATTCAGCAGTGCAGTGAATAAACGACAGAAACAGATAGATAGATACAAGCAGCAGGGAGAGAGAACGAGACGTAACTGGCAGCTCTTTGATAACGAAATACTGATGAGAGAGTGTTGGTTGATGATGGCTGGGAGTAATTGTATTAGCTATGATAGCTGTATAAGATAACTGTGGTTACTTATAAGCCTTTCACCCACTGGCCAAAACAACACTTTGTAAGCTTTACAAATGCCAACTGATTGTAACTCTCAACTTTTTTTCAGAATTTCACATGTCAGTTTGAGTCTTAGTCTGATGTAACATGGCGGTGCAACATCTGGGGTCTGATTATGAACTCTGTTTGTTGTCTGTGAAGAATCCTATACCTTTTCCCTGTGTCCATGTGGATTAGTTTTTTTATTTTCATATACTCCAGTGGATGGACTGGAGTTTTTCCCCACTTTATTGTTGAGAGAAGAGTTCTTCTAGTATTAAGAGTTATAAGTGAAAACTTTTCTAACAGATGCATCATAGAGGTTTGATATGTAGCCCTACTGTATTTTTAAAAAGTCAAATTTAATCCTGGTTTAATATGGATGTCTATGTAGGTTTGTATGGTGATTGAAATGATGGCCGTATCCAGGGTAAATTTCAGCCTTTTTTGTTTATTATTTTTTGGGATAGACTTAGGATCTATTGTGACCCTGACTGACTAAAATGTACTGAAAATGTAGGAATAGATGGAGAAATTAATTCATGTGGGATTATAATCAAAATAAGTTTCTACTGTATACTAAGAAAGTAAGCTTGCAAGACTAAAAAGTAAAGCAATATGACTGTATTTAAATTATTTAAAAAGTGCATGGTTGATTTTCAATGGTTCTCTTTTTTTTTTTTTTTTTTCCAACAAATTTTAGGTGTCCATCTTTATTTTCTTTGATTTTGTGTTTAATAAAGAAAACAGGGATAAACCAGTTATCCAATTTAAAGATGAAAAAACGCTGTTAATTTGAAAAATAACAAAGCCTGTAATTAGAAAGATCCTTGTGCAATTGCAATTTTGCAAGTTGACCATAATTTTTGCCATTTGCTACTTCTGTGGTTTTAATAGCTGTTATTTACTTTAAAGCAAGATTGCATCCATTATCATCAAGAAAGACTTCAAGAAAATGAAACGGTTGGTTGAAATAGACTTCTTTGAGCACTCATCAGATTGCTCTAATGTCATCGTTAGATTTTACTGTGTGTAGTGGAAAATTATAGGGTAGTGTTTTTAAAGGGCAGCACACATTCTGACTTCAGTTAGAGCAGTTTTTTTTTTTTTTTTTTTGTAAACACATTTGAGAGTACCTGAGGTGAACCTGTGATGGTCTCATGAATAGGAATGTCCTCTTGAAGTGTGGTGTTAAATTGTAGAGCTTAAGCCTGCGTCCAGAGTTCAACAACGGTCCTTAGACAAACTTTTTTTTCAAATAAGAGTATTTTGTGTTATTTAGTCTAGTCTCATCTAAAGCTTGAATTTCAGACATTAAAGCAAAAAAAATGTTTTTTTTGCTTTTAAAAAAAACCCGCCGCGCCGCCTAGACTCTTTTTAGTGATATAAAGTTAATCACTTCATTATATCAACTCTTACTTGTGTAACAAACAAACTGTAATAGGCGGTGCGGCTGGTTAGCGGTTAGAACTGTCGCCTCGCACCTTCATGTTCCGGGTTCGATTCGACTCTCTCCTCAGGGTCTGTGTGCATGGAGTTTGCACGTTCTCCCCATGCTTGATGGGTTTCCTCTGGGTGTTCTGGTTTCCTCCCACAATCCAAAGACATGCAGATTAGACTAATTGGTTTTCCCAGATTGCTCATAGTGTGTGCATGTGAGTGTGTGTGTGTGTGTGTGTGTGTGCCCTGCGAATGACTGGCACCCCATCCAGGATGTACCCCAAGTCTCCTGAGATAGACTCCAGGCCCCCGTGACCCTGAATACAGAATAGACGATAAGAGATTGAGGGGGAAAAGGGTTTAATAACTAGATACATTTTGTACATGGATAAGAATTACAATATATTTAAACCCTAGACCACTTATTATAAAGTGATATCCAGACACCCACATTTTATAAATTCGACAATTTAATACTCTTTCCAACATGCACGTTTTAGATGGGATTTGGCTCGTGGTTTAGCTAAGTGTAATATTCAGCCTAAGGGATGTCTTATTTCAGATGAAATTGATGAGACTGCTTCCGTGAGCATGCTCATGGAGCAAAAAAATCCATTTCAGTCTCCACTGGTCAGGTTCGAACTGTAAGTTCAGAACAAGTGGAAGCAATGCAATGCCTTTCTAACAAGGCGGAATGACATGACTGTTAACAAGGTAGACTTTTATTTATTTCTTTTTTTTTTGCATCATGTGGCCTTAGGGCATCAGGCAGGCTAACATGTCACCAGAGAGACAGTCTACCACCTACGTCTCCCTGTTCCCACTAGTCTACAGGTAGATACAGTATTTTACTTCAGTCCTTCCTGAACTCAGAATACTAGCTGAATAACCTCAAAGATGACCTCTGATGTAGAAATGAAAAATGCATCTCTCTGTTTACGGAGCAGTACAAAACTATTAGCTAAGGCATGGTTTGCTGGTGTTAACGGCAGCTGATGTTCAACAATACAGAAGTTACTGTAGTGCTTGTAGTAGAAATCAGGATTAGATCCAAGTACGCCGTCCAACATCATTAGTCATATAACGACTGAGAACAGCCAGATTCGTTTTGGAAAGGGTGTTTGATCGAGAGCCAAAATAATAGTAAAATCCCCAAACAAGGCTTCTATCTCTTCTGATTACTACATGATAAGAACATGGGTAAGTGTTTGTAGGATGATGCAAGAGGGTGTCATGTCCCAATTCAGACATGGAATGTCATGTCCATATCTGTCTACATTGCACTGCTTCATCCACTATGCATCTTTGCACCATCCATAACTTTATACTCGTCTTTGCACTACTGTATATTCCACCCATGTTTATTCTTTATACTGTACTTTATCATTCAGAACTCATATATGTAAATACTGTATGTACTGCATATAGTGTTACTTTTTTGGAGCATGCTATCTTTTAGACAAGTCTATCCAGTGCAATAGAATATTATGCTATACACACAACATACTGTATAGCATAACTTTATTACCTACAGTACTACACCTTCTGTTTGTTACAACAACACATTGTTATTTATTGTAAATAGGTCAATTATGCACTTCTGGTTAGATTCTAAATGCATTTCATTTGCTCTTCTCATGCACTTTTTGCAATGACAAAGTTGAATCTAATTAAATCTAAGTTCATTTAATTTGTATGAGTGAATAACCTCCATTTTCATTCATTCATTCATTCATTCATCTTCTATACCGCTTTATCCTGTATTCAGGGTCGCAGGGACCTGGAGCCTATCCCAGG
>JAQMYI010000005.1:1738135-1762684 GCA_030014275.1 Clariallabes melas | reverse complement strand
AGACCTAGCCAAGCCTGTCTTGTGTTTGTTAATCCCTTGCATGTATAGTCCCTAGTGTTTAGCCCGCTAGTCTGTTAGTGTGTCTTGTCTAGTCCAGTTGGTATCCCCATGTCTGTATTGTGTATTAGTGTGCAATCCTTAGTCTGGTGTGTTTGTGTTTTATGAGTTCTCTTTTGTAGTATGCTCCATGTTTTTAGCCAGCTTCCGTTATTCATGTTTTGTTCTTGTTTGTTTGAATTATTATCATTAAAGACTCTTGTTACACCTTAACCCCCTCTGCGCCTATGCCTCAACCCACACCCACAGTCCAACAACCAGCAGAACGTGACATATATGTAGATATTTCCCTGCCAGTTCGGACTTGACATGCCTGATGCACCAGTGACTAACAGCATCTCAGAAACATATTACATAACATTTTTAAATGGGATTTTCAACAAAATGTCCAGTAGGTTTAAACAAAAAAATATAATAACGTGGATTTTATTTTTGTATTGTCAAAGTAAAGGGGGCTGAATACTAATGCATGCTACTTTTCAGGTTTTTATTTGTAAAAAAAAAATTGAAAACCGTTTATCAATTTTCATTTCCACTTCACAATGATGTGCCATTTTCCACCGGTCTATCACATAAAAGCCCAATAAAATACATTTACGTTTGTGGTTGTAACATGACAAAATGTGGAAAAGTTCAAGGGGGGGATGAATACGTTTACAAGGAACTGTTTGCTCTCATTATGTTTTCATTATTCAGTTTTCGGTACTTTTGCACATTTATATGCATCTGCATTGTGTGTAAACACAAACAACCTATGAGATTGTATCAGTGTAAAAACCTGTGGTTGAACATCCCACATAGATTCTCAACACTTATGATGTCATATGGGATAAAATGATGCAACTAGAAAGCTAATGATTTGTGACTCTTGTGACACCAAAACAACTCTGAGCCACAAAACCTCTGAAGGTGTGCTGGCGTATCTGGTACCAAGGTGTTAGCAGCAGATGCTTTAAGTCTTATAACTTGCAAGGTGACGTTCATGGATCAGATTTTACGGATCTGATCCCTCAAAAAGCCAAGTCAACACCTTGAACTCTTTGTCATGTTCTTTATACCAGGACCACCTCAGAAGACTTGACGTTCTGGCAATGCTCTCGTCCAGATTTTTAGTCATCATAATGTGGCTCTTGCTAAAGTGTTGTATATCAGATGATTATGGTTTTCAGTTTTTTCCTGCTTCTAGGACATCGGCATTGAGAACAGACTGTCCACTTGCTGCCTGATATATTACACCACTTGATCAGTTCTTTTAATGTTATGGCTTATCTGTGTATATTAAATTGTTTAATAACAATATCATCTAATACCTATATAAACTTTGTTTTTAAGTTTTAGTGAGGAATAAAACAGGCAATTATCTACACACAAACGCATACACATACAGTACCGGTCTGGACAGACCTTCTAATTTAATGTTTTGTTTCTAGAAATTCTAGAACAATACTGATTTTTTTTTTTTTTTTTCAAATCTTTGAAATAGCAAATATAGCATTAAGTAATTAAGTTACAACAAAAACAGTCAGTTGTTATTTCGAGACATGAAGGTCAGCTGTTCTGGAACAGTTCTTGCAAGACGTGAATTCATGTACTGTATTTTCACTCATACACACTCATACACACTCATACACAAGAGTAATTACACATTCCTCCAGGTCAGACCTGGAACATCTCGTAGAGTTTTAGCAAGGTTTAATGGCAATAGACAGCTACATTGTCACCCAGTCACTACACATCAGTGTAAACATGCAGGCAAATAAAACAAGTGAAGCGAGAAACAGAGAGAGACATGAAAAGACAAAGAGATACAAGCAAGAAGAGCAAGAGAGGAGGAAAAAAGTTACATTTATACTTCATTGAGCTCTTACAAAAACGTACCATGTTATACCAGAGAAAAGTGGCATGGTAATCTGGTCACAATTCTATGTTCTATGGCAAGTACCATGGACAGTTCCATAGCATAATACTTTACCCCATCCAGTACCAAGAAACATTACTTGTACTATGGGAAATAATATACTAACAGTGTAAATTACCATCATGATACAGAATAAAACAATCTTTCTATGGGGAGATCAATTTCAATTTCAATTTTCTAGTTTCTAGTTTTCAAAGTTCAACCCAGAAGGCAAGTAAGCAACACTCGTAATGGCCTAAACAGTAACACCTAACTAGCCTACTGTAGATTCTAACATCTTCACTAACCACGATGCTATGAACCCTGGGAATGTTTGCATTCTTCCTGACTTCTGGCTGCTCCTCATAGGGTTATGTATAAAACATGCACTTGATGTTAAGAGAAACACACCTAGTGTTAAAGCAGCCTTATTGAAATGTCAGTTAATTAAAAAGAGTAGCCCTCAAAGAGACAAACAAACAGGAGGAGTGGAAACGAGTGTGTTAAGAAGCGCTGTCTTTCACACTCTTGTCTGTGCCAAGTGGATTGTGGACCAGAGCCCAGTCTGTAGAGAACAAATAGTGAACGTGATCAGAGTGTTCTCTTCTTGTATCTCTCCTTCAAAATCTTCATATGGGATCGTACCCGTGTCAATCCATTAAGACGTTCAAGATCTTCAGTGAAGACATTATAGTTCTCAAAACTTAATAACCTTTTGAACCTGTTGTCAAGAAAGGTCATGCCCTCTTCTAAATGGTAAAAGTGATGTTACTTACCGGATGCCAGTGGTTAAAACCAACAATTGAAACGAGTCACAGAAGTACTTTCAACAAGTGAGCACATTTGATAATGTTATGTCATCTTGACTAACACTTTATCTCCGTTAGTGATTGCTTCTAAATCGTTCTGAATTGCCTCTGAAGCATCCATATTATGTTTTAAGAGACAATACTAACTAGCTTCTAATACAAAGCGGACCCCAAATCCCTCTCGAACCCCTGATCAAGGTGTGTGTGACAAGTGTAAAATAGTGCACTAGCTTTTCCCTATTTGGGATTCAACCCTGGAAGTTAGTTGGTTTAATTAGAAAGCTTAAAATGTCAGTATTAGTTAACGTTACCTGCACATTGTCTCATTCGCAAAACAAGCACTGATTAAGCTAACATTGTCACTAGGAAACGCCACCAAATCCAGGTGGAATCACGTATTTGCACACCGTCTGACATAACTGTTAATCCTGTTATGATAATAAATGAAACTTATGCAAATTAATCTCCTTATTAGCATCTTCATCCATTTTTATGCTTGTTTCTCTTTTGAATGAGTTACAAAGTCCGCAACAACATACAGCATGTGAAAATAATCAGCAGAACAGAAGCTAGATTACTCTTTCCTCTGTGTGGCAAAGCATCAGGTGATCCCTTAGGTAATCAGGTAATCATAAGGTAATCTTTCAGTTACCTTTTTGGCTCCGAAATATATCACAAATATAATTATCAAGGAAAATACATAGTGACTCATGCTGCTTCTGCCATCCACTGTTGTGACTGATGTCATGGTAGTCACATGCCTGCAAAATGTCTATTTATCTATCGATCGATCTATCTGTCCATCTGTCTATCTGTTAAATGTAAAATTATATACTTAAAAAACATCTCCAAATATAGTTGCAAAATACGAGAAAATTGTCACAGATTCAAACCCTTTATGAGAAAGCTTAAAGAAGCATGAAAGTAGCCTACAGACAGCTTTTCAGATGCACTACATTTCCACATCCTGATTATCCTCTTCTGCTTTTTTCCCCTCCATCCTCCCTTCACTATTCTCAGTGTCTCTCCAGTTCATTTAATCCTAATTAGCCTCATGTTGAGGAAACCTTCACGCCCGATTGCTGCTCGGGCCACACCGGGGCTGCACCCTGTACCATGAGGGAGCGAGACAGGAGCGGAACATCATTAATCCAGCTGTAGAGAGATACAAGACCCCAGGGAAGAAGATTCTGCTGATCCCCACGCTGATCAGTCTCTCTGTTTTTAGGGGTAATGATTGATTTCTCCATTGTTGGGCAATCTCAAGCAAAGTGTAAGAGATAAAACATGGAAGGTTGATCAGACAGGCATGCTGAATTGAGTGTCAATACTTTCACAAATGCTAACGTTTTTCAGATCGACACGTATAGAATATAATGCTAGCAAGGCCGCATTACGCAAATAAATAAATAAAGCAAGCTGAAATGTCATGTTTTGTCCGTTCTGCATGCTTGCAATCATCAACATTGAATATCTGACGTTTCTGCCTAAAAGTGCAAAATATTGTGCCGTATAGTGGTGTAAATTACAATGTGTGATAGTACGGTCTGTATCCAAGACATGTAGAATAAAGGGCAGATATTAAATTCGCAGAAGTCAATTTCTGTAAATTTAAACAAAAATATATAATTTTCCATGTCTAAACCTTGCTTATTTTGATTATTATGCCCAAAGTTTGATTACGTCTCCTTCCCTTTCCCTGGCTGGCCAGCTTTCACATTAGTAATACTGTTCTGTACCTGAGTACACATGCGTATTTACACTCCTCAATCCAGTAGGTGGCAGTATGCAACTGGCTCATTTTTGAGACACCAGTAAATATACAGTATCGAAGAAGTAAAGCACAAAGGGACCAAACTTTGTGCTGTGCCTGATGTTACTGTTATTTTAAGTTTTTTTTTTTTTTTTTTTGCTAAAATGTCTGGGACGACACTCTTGCATGCCTTACTTTATCAGCAATGGCTGTGCAGTTCAGATGATGAGATCAGCCTGTGTGAACATTGGCATCAGTGTACTATTTGCTTGTATTAATAACATTATTGATTTAGCAGTAATTTAAAAGTCAGTTATTCGATCGAATGTCCACAAGCATCATATCTATTCCTTTCTACAGGCATTTCTTTTACATTTATATCATATTTTGATCAGATCTTTAATATAAAATGTTAGTGATACAAAAACAGCGTTCCATCAATGCTATGTACTGTTTTCTATCTTTACTTTGCACATACCATCACATTAGTACTGACTACTTTTACTAACTTAGTAAATCAGAGCCTCATCATAGATTCCCGTCTCTGTCTGTGGGCCTGGTGGGGTAAAGGTCTTTAAAGGTTATCATAACCTTCATAATCTCACGGTTTCCTGTACATGCGGTGCTGTCAATCAATCAGACTTTATTAAATTTGCTGCTCTCAGTTCCAGCAGTGCCATAACACCTGGGTTCACTATCAGCAGTTTACAACTAGCATTATTATCATTGTTATTATTATTATTATTATTATTATTTCATTGCTTTATAATAAAGCATTAAGCATAATGTATAGAAATATTCATTAAAGGTTACAGATCTCTTCTCCTTTACAATGAACTCTGAGGGATAAATGTATTTCTCCTAAATGAGAGCTCTGTGAACTGTTCGGCTGAATGTACTGGCTGTTCCTACTATGTATATTTTTATTTTTTATGCTCGATTAACTTGTGAAAAGTGAAGTTCACTTCAGAAGTCAAATCCTACAGCAGAGGGGGGAAAAATAAACCCAGAGGAGGTAGGAAATGTTTAGAATTGTATTGTCTCATCCTCTCTGACTCAAAGAGACAGAAACAGACAAAACAAGATAGTAAGTGAATTTTTTTTTTTTTCATATTCACTTATTCATTCTTTTGGAAAATGAGAGAGTAGTGTAATTGTAGCCATCAGGGCTGGATGGCTT
Organism: Clariallabes melas; assembly: GCA_030014275.1. Taxonomy (NCBI): domain Eukaryota; kingdom Metazoa; phylum Chordata; class Actinopteri; order Siluriformes; family Clariidae; genus Clariallabes; species Clariallabes melas. Next base: position 1,756,988 of record JAQMYI010000005.1, on the reverse strand, counting down.
TTAAGACAGTGGGGAGAAAGGGGAAAAGTAAAATATAAGAAAGGTAGAGAGGAGCATCAAAAGAAGAGACTGAAAAAAATACAAAGACAGATAAAGAGAGACAAAAACAATTAAAGGGAGATGCAGACAAATTGACCACGACAGACAAGAAGAGTGAGTCAGGAAGACAGAGGAGCATTTGACAGAAATATGAGCGAGAGAAGAGAGAGACATACAGACAGACAGAGTCAGAGAGACAAGGGATAAAGTCTAAAGCGAGAGACAGAGAGACCAAAGGACAGAAACCTGGCACAGGTGACAAGAAGAGAAGGGGGGTGAGACAGAGAGACAGTGAGAGAGAGACAGGAAAGGAGTGAGACAGAGAGACAGGCAGAAATGGAGACAGATAAATGAATCATTAAATCTAATAGAAAAAGAGAGGATAATAGAAGAAAAGTGAGAGAGAAGAAGAGAGAGAGGAGAGAGACATACAGACAGAGAGACAATGGACAAAGTGTAAAGAGAGAGACAGAGAGACCAAGAGAGACAGACAGAACGGCAGGTAAAAGGAAGAGAGTGAGACAGAGAGACAAAAAGAAAGTGAGGCAAGGAGAGAGTGTTACCAAGAGACAGGGAGAGAGTGAGACAGGAAGGAAGTGAGGCATGGTGACAGGAAGAGAATGAGACAGGAAAAGAGTGAAACAGAGACATGCAGAGAGTGAGAGATGAACAGAGGATCATTGAATAGAAGAGAAAAAGAGAGGGAGACTAAGCATGCGAGAGGAAGAGAGGGAGACAGAAAAAGAGGGATGAGAGATGAAAGCGTCCTCTAAGGAGTCTTACAGGATGATATCAAACACTGAATAATTGCCTTGTGAAGATTCTCTGTGATGCCCGGACCAACAAAGCACAGAGCCTCAGAAGCATCAGAGCGGAAACGCACAACAGAGCACATGCATTATGCAGACACACACCTGTGCACAGCCTTTACTGCTCTACACACACACACACACACACACACACACTTGAGAGTGCAATCAAATTCAACCAAAAAGTATTTCGTCCATTTTTACAAACTTCTAGAAAAGAATTATTTAGCAAACGTGTCATAATGCTTTTGTGTTCTTGCTGTATTTTCATTTCTTTGTAACATCATCATCTTTCTTTTGTTATGCTCTATATACTTCAGAGCACCAGAACTATTGTACAGCTGCAAAAGTCTAGTTCTACTAACACCGAATACTTCTGTTTGTGAATATTCATGAACAGACGTCTGACTGACGGGAAGACAGCGACGTGCGAATGACTCGGCTTTTATTATTCATCTGCTTTGATCAAGTAGTTAACATGAAAAAGACAATACAAGGCATACTTATAAACAGAAGTAACAGTACGTGCATTTACATGGACCCTAATATTCCACTAGTAATGGGAGTAATGGTTCAACTGGAATAAAAATGCAAACACCTACATCAGAACAGTCTAACGTGAAACAATCTGGCTTGATCGGAATGAGGGTGGTAACCTTTGATAATCTGCTCTGTAGTTGTCAAATGTTGGCCGTGTAAACACTTGATCTGATCATTTCTTTCATGTTGGAATAAATATATTATTTCTGCTCATGTTAGCCCCATGTGCAAAGGAAATTAAGCTTCCATTCCATTCTTCCATTGGAGGAAGGAGCACTGATTCTTTCACTGTTGGAAACACACTTCCTATAGCCTTTATTTGTCACACATACAGTACATTACTGCACAGTATCTTCACATGTCCCAACTTCTTGTTAGTAGGCAGGGGTCAGAGCGCAGGGTCAGCCATTTTACAGCGCCCCTGGATCAGACAGGGTTAAGGGCCTTGCTCAAGGGCCCAACAGCGCCAACCTGGCGGAGCTGGGGCTCGAACCGCCGATCTTCCGATCTGTAACTCAGAGCCTTAACACACTGAGCCACCACTGCCCCTGTATTAGGATCAGTGTCTATGGAAAGAGAGCAATTGGAATCTCTAATGGGAATGATTTCAATCAGATTAAAGAAATATTGTCCGTGTAAACATTCCGCAGCTAAGTGATTATTTTTGATTGAGTGCACACCATTCACATATTAGCATTAGTATTAGCTTTCCCTGAACAGAATGCTAAATGGGCTTTCAACTCAGCCACAATGTTTTGTAGCTTATTTCAATATAAAACTTCCTTTCGGCTGCTCCCGTCAAGGGGTCACCACAGGAGATCATCCGATCTGTACGCAACTTGGTACGCGTTTTTACACCGGATGCCCTTCCTGACACAACCCTCCCATTTTTCTAACTGGGCTTGGGACCAGCACTGCATGCAGTGGCTGGGTAATATGAGGTGTGGCAACCCATCGATGTCAAACCTGTATCCTCGGATCCCCAAATCAACAACCTGGAGCCTTGGTATATTTTTGGCAACTGGCAAACTGGTTCTAAAACAGGACGCAGCATCCTCAGAAGCATTGTCTCGAGCTTCTCTGTTTTCAGAGCTAATTTTACAAAGGCTGTGTTTGACATTTGGCATGGTTGGCACAGGAATGTCATGAAAAAAAGCGTCCAAGATTTGCCAAGTAATCTGGCGGCGTCTTATGAGACAGGAGAGGAGATGAGTATTACAACTCAGAGGATATAGAGGAGGTTGGACGAAGAGTTCGGGCAAACACGTTACGGATATTTATATCACAGTCTGGTGGAGAAATACAAAGTTTATGTAAATATCGACATTTCTTCATGTCTCTGCTCACACTTAGCTCCTACCTGCGATCAGTCTCCAATTAAGCAGTTGCTACACACAAACCAGAGACAAACTACAGTACAAGTGACAATATTAAAGCTTCAGTATGCAACTTTTTCCATATACTTTTAAAATAAATATCTCCCACCACCTCTAAATCTTATTATGGAGCACTGCTGGCAAAGCCTCATGAATAATCCTGCCAGCAGTGCAGAGATACTGTATATTCTTCTTTATGTGGAAGGCTCGCCCTTCTTACCTATCATATTGATTGACAGCTGTGTGTGTGTGGAGCACATAGCTGTCAATCAATATGAAAACATGCAACAATGTTAGTGGCTCAGTCCAGTGGGTGGCACCTTCAAGCTGGCTTGCCAACTGCCAGAAAACTCAAAAAAATAAAAGAAGAAGAAAGCTTCAGCTCCAGTGTTGCTGGATTGAGTGGTTTTCCAACCAAATGAGCTAATTTTAAGCATCTTGGGATGGAAAAATATGATTTAGTGATTTAGTTAAGTAATAAAAATTTAAGCTAAAGTATGTGCATATACAGTATACGTGTGTTACAGTATGAGTTGTAGTACTGATATTATTCTTATTGGCAGCACAGTGGCCTAGTGGTTAGCACTGTTGCCTTGCAACTCAAGGTCCAGGTTTGATACTTGCCCCAGGGTATGTGTGCACGGAGTTTGCATGTTCTCTCCGTGGTTGGTGGGTTTCCTCCAGGTACTCTGGTTTCCTCCAAAAGACATGCAGTGTATGCTAATTGACATTTCCAAATTGACCAAAGTGTCAATACATGCATTGAATGCATGTGTGAATGTTGACCAGACCGGATTATTATTGTCTGAGTGGATAGTTTTCAGCCCTGACTTGGAGGGATTTAGCGTTGTGATCTGGCAACCCTGTTCGGTTCAATGGCAGGCCCATTGTCTAGAAAGCTCCCAATTCCAGAGCTGGAGTAGGTACTCATGCTAGTGCAGATTTGATTCCATAATCGGTAGTGTGTGATAATGGAAGTTTGGATAGAACCAAAGTTGTGTGCTTGAGCTACATTCAAGGGAAACTATTTTTACAAGAATACATAAATGTAAGATGGGGGAGTGGTGGCTCAGGTGGCTAAGGCTCTAAGGCTCTTTTTTCCAGATCTGAGAAAACTGAAATTCAAGTGGCAACGCAGTGACGCCAAGGGGTATGAGCCTTGCCGTTAGTGCATTGCCACACCCCCATACACCCCACCCACCGCATGCAATGCCGGTCCCATTAGAGAGATTTTAATTTAACATTTGTTAAATGTTAATGTTTGAGATATTATAAAACTGCATAATCAGTTTCCTCTAACCAGTTTGTCAAATGAATTTCTTTATTCCAACATTGCACGTTTATAATACAAAGTAAATCTGAGTATTTTAAAATTGTGATTAATCATGATGAATTTCAGCCTAGACTGTGATAACCTAGATTTTTTTTTTTTTATCGATTGACAGCACTAAGTATAATAAAATATAAAATAATTAAAAAACAATTATATATAATATAAAATCATTATAAAAAGTCAAACTCTCTAACATTCTGTTGACTGCATTTAGCTTTGACTACAGTGTGCATTCGTCCTGGCATTGATTCAAAATCAGTATGCAACATCACAGCCTGTATTTCCATCCAGAGTTGCCATCATTTTTGGCCAGAGATCTCGCATTGATAATGGGAGAGTTGAACTATTCCGTAAATTCTTTCCTAGCAGATGCCAAAAACCTTCATTGAGGTTAAGGTCAAGACTTTGTGGCAGCCAATTCATGTGTGAAAATGGTTCCTCAGGCTCTTTCTTCTTCAACCACTCTTTCACAATTTGAACCGGATGACACTTGGCTTTGTCATCCTGAAAGATGTGCCATCAGCGAAGAAAAGAAAAAATCCATAGATGGGGTGATCTGGTCATTCAGTACATTCAGGTAGTTATCTGAATTCATTTTATTTGCAGAACACTGCCTCTAGTGTAATCCCCAACAAACTGAAACCTTTTTCCTGATGAGTCTCACTGGCTTTCTCATGGCCAGACAGATGTTTAGTTCCAATCCTGTGAGTTCTCCACACAGTGTGCATGTGGAGATGTTCTTATTTTTATATTAAACATAGCATTGATTTCTGCTGTCATACTGTAGGTTATTTTACTGTGCCAATTGTACAATCATGGTCATTCATATTTTTTTCTGACAACTCTTCTTCCGTGAATTTGATGGTTCATCACTATTTTTTCAGTGTTGGACAATGCTTAATCCAATAAACCTTAATTGCATATCAATACATATGTTTAAATAATTGAGATATGCATTTCTTTTTTTCAGTGGAAATGTTTACATGGCATCTTGCAAGTAACAAATAAGTTTCATGGAGGCGTGAGCTGTCTTCATTCTTATTAATATGAATTTACAGCATTCTTCATTCATCTGAGTTGGGTTTAGGCAAAGTGCTTTTAAGAAAAAACAATGAACCAAATTATAATTTTCACTAAAACTACAAACTTTGAAATAACATTTTAATAAAGCTTTGACACTATTAAATAAACAGATACCTTTTATTGATTTGTGTATGTTTCTTAGAGAACAGATGAAATATATTTTTTAAATATTTAGAAATTTCAGAAGCCACCACATGGGAAGACACTGTGTAAGTTTATACTTACAACTTTATAGATCCAGTAAGAAATATCTGTGTAATGACATGCTGCTTAAAGGTTTGGCCATAATTTCATAGTATTAATGTATGAGTTGGTGTAGACATGATTATGGTATAAATTTAGACACATTACCAAAACAAAGCATCTAAAGTAGTTGTAAGTTGTTATTTATGGATTGAATCATTTACTCCAAAGAACCAACTGCACCGCTATTCATTCAATTGTTTGTTCATTCTGTCATTTACTCATTCCTTTAATGTCTGGACGGGATGTTTTATTCTTTCCATTCTATAGGATTGCTCTAATTTTAATCGCTTTTTGATATGTAACAAATAATAACTTGCTGGTCCTTTTGAAAAGAAATTCCAAGAAAAGCTCTAGGAATATATCTTTCCTGCCTCCATGTGAACACAGATCTTTGACAAAGCTAGTACGATTTGAAGATGTTCTTGAATAAACCCAAATTTGAATAGTTTCTAGGCCTTTTATGGTGAAGAAATACTTTTATGACCTGCAGAGCTGTCGCTGGGAGCTTAAAGGTCTCAGTAGAGCCGGCCTTGGTGAAGAGATCTGAAGGGTAAATCAGACAAAGAGTCATCCTGAAACCTGAACCTACTCTGCCTGAAATAAGGTTACCAGGACCAGATCTTAGAGCCAGGCCCATGGGTTGTGTCCAATGGTGTGCCAACTACAAAACTTAGTCTGAGTAAAAGAAAATATTCTATGACAAGCAAATAAACTGTGTGTACTACAGTATAATCTTGGCCAAAAAAAAAAAACCTGTAAGCCAGAAGAAAGCAGTATCACATATAATTGGCCACTGAGGCACTGTTATGCAAATCTCCTATCTGGTGGTTTCAGGGAATAGATCTCTCCTTTAATCAATATATTCACCCCTGAGATGTATCTGCACAGATCCTACTGACTCCCATCACACAAGTGCAGGAAGGATTGTCCTTGTTCCAATTACACTGACCCTGTAATCATCATGCTCTACTTTCCTTTGTGCAGCTAATGAAAACAGTTCTAGAGCTGCAAGAAGTGCTTTGTTTTACAGAAATGATTTTCCTGAGTTTGACAAGCACTTTTTCTCCAGACGCATCCCTTCCCGCTACAACCCCTAACTACTCGCCACCACCCTAACACCCCCAGGAGTAGAACAACGATAGAGAGACAGAGAGATTAAATAAAAAATATTGGAACAAAAGGTTTTACTCTGACAGGCTATAAGTGCCTAAAAATACAAGTTAAAATTTGGTTGTTTATGTCACAACCTGAGCAGCGACCTCATTTCCCCTCTCGTTTGTTCCAACCACTCAGCATTCAGCATCAGCAGTATAACTAATCACCGCCTGATCATCTGTCATCATCTGCACCTGTTTCTCACTGGGTCAGGACTTAATGTAGATGTTTATTTTAATGCTTAAATGATTCATAGGTCACTGTGTGGCTTAACAAACACAAGACATTCCTCTGCTCAGGTACAGGGACTGGAGTGAAAATAAGAGACAAAAAATGTCCTTCAGGAAGCAAAATATGAAGAAGTTTGGAGTGGCTCAATCCTTTTACACAGTACTGTGTACAGTATGTTATACACGCTCAAGAACCACTTCATCGGGTACACATATTTAACCGCTTGTTCAATTCAATTCAATTTTATTTGTATAGCGCTTTTAATACTTGTCATTACCGCAAAGCAGCTTTACACAATAAAAAAAAAAAATGATGGAAGTTTGTATGAAATGTGAATGTGTATGAATTAAAATGATCGGATTGTCCCTGTTGATCATGCTGAGGGAAAAACTCCCTGAGATGGTAATAGGAAGAAACCTTGAGAGGAACCAGACTCAACAGGGAACCCATCCTCATGTGTGTGATAACGGATTACAGGGATTGATCTGCACTCATACTGTGTGTTAGGAGGCTGGAAGTTCAGTTATAACAAGAGATGTGTTTAAGCTGCTTGTCTGCTTGTTAACACAAATATCCAAATCAGCCAATCACATGGCAGCGTTTTGACATCTGCTGCAGTTCAAAGCAAGCATCAGAATGATAAAGAAAGCTGCTTCAATTGACTTTGACTTTCGTGGCATGGCTGTTGGTGACAGAAGAGCCATTCTGCATTTTTCCAAACCTGCTGATCTACTAGGAATTTCATCCACAGCTATCTCTAGGGTTTACAGAAAATGGTCTGAAAAAGGGAAAATATCCAGCAGCAGTGAGGGCGATTGTCTGGACAAAATAAAAAAGGCATTCTTGATGCCAAAGGTCAGAGGAAAATGGCCAGACTGGTTCAGGCTAAAAGTGACCCTTGGAGCAGATTAAAGCAGAAGACCACACTGGGTGCCTCTCCAGTCAGCTAAAAACAGGAAACTGAGGGTACAATTCGCACACTCATCAAAATTGGACAGAGTTTAGAAGATTGAAACAGGTCACCTTTGTCTGATGTTTCTCCATTTCTGCTGTGACATTTGGATGGTAGGGTTCGGAATCTGTCATGAACAACATGAAAACATGGATCCATCCTGCCTTGTTTCAACGGTTAAGGGTGCAGGTGTTGGCACAATTCATTTCATAAAGGAAGTAAAAAGAAAAAAGCACCATAATGCCTGATCTCATTCTCAACTAACACAATACTGCAATTGTTTAATGAAGTATGTTAGAGATAATAGCAACATTTGCGTAGTTCATCTCAGCTTGAATGGCAAAGTGCTTTGGATGACCCACTTCTCTGTGCATCCCAATGACACCTACATCTTAAAAGCATTTTATGATGCACAGAACAAGATTGAAAAGGAGGTGAAAGTGATTAATTTGACCTTTTTATTTCCTCAGCCTTAACTAACAACTATCGATGTAGGAATTGTATTTATTTTAGTTTGTAATTTATTTATTTTTTCATGGCTTCGCAGCAGCATTTCTTTATTTGCTCAAAACAGAAGCGTACAATTTCATCAACCATTTATAATATGAGGCATGGGAAAGCATGTCTCTTTATGTAAGAAATAAAACTTATATCGGAGTGCTGTTAAAATTAAAATTAAAATTCAATAACAGTGTGCATACAAATCAATCTCATGCCTAGTATTGTGTAGGATCTTCTTTGTGCTAGCATCCCTGACCCGTCAGGACATGGTTCTGGCGGTGTGCTGTGGTGTCTGGCACCAGGGCATTGGCAGAGGATCATTTGGGTGATGTGGGTTGCAAGTTGGGGTCTCCGTGTATCAGACTTGTTTGTCCGGTCCATCCTATGGGTTTGGAGGCCAGGTTGTTGGCCTTAGGGTCTTTGTCTGATGGGTCCCATTTATAGCGATCTGTGGTGCACCGGGTGTTCTGGTGCCTTTCTATTGAAGCCAGCATTAACTTTTTTTCAGGAATTTGTGCTGCTTTGGGTTTTTGTGGGATCAGACCAGACGGGATGGCTTTTCATCAACGTGGGCATGGGTGGGCCTTGTCTGCCCATGATTCTGTCACAGGTTTATTGGTATTTAATTGATAATGGATGTTAATGTACAATGTTTTTTGTTTTAACGTTTTGGCTAATCGGCATACACTTAACGCTTAAACTTGTATTCTATATTACCCCGATCATATTCCAATGGTTCCCAACTACAGTCCTGAAGGACCACTGCATTGCATGTTTTAGTCCATTCTCTGCTCTCAGCATACCTGATTTAAATAATTAGCTAATTAAGAACCTTTTTGAATGGAAGAGAGTGTTTGTTTCAGAGCAGGAAAATCACAAAAATGAGTAGGGCAGGTGTACTCCCGGACCAGGGTTGGGATGGGATACCACTGCTATATGCCATGATTTGCAGTGCACCTCCTCTTTCTGCACCCCCTGTTTGGATGTTTATTCATGTGTGAGTGCAAACAGCATTTCGAGCTAGTAATAGAACCGGAATAAATGCATCATAAAAAGGTGACTAAAGGCATCTAACATGGCAGGTTTGAAATGGATCGCATAAGAATGTCAATAACGGTCTACTGAATTTCCTTTTGTACTGGACTTTCAACTGTTGTGTGATTCACTGAGACATTTAATCCCCTGAAATGAAAGTGAATAATCTATTAAACATGGTTTACCAACATGGTTAGTAATTTGATCTACTGTAGTTTGTTATGTCTAGAGGACATAGCATAGTGGATACATTCACTGTAATTCGCTATGATTAAACAAGTGCTTATCTTAGTGCTATTTGCGATTTTATAACCCTGGAACATGGATACATAGATATGGTATTTTTCTAAAAGGCAACTGAACAAGGATTTCAGAGTCGAATGTCAATAAATTCATATATTCTAGAAATAAAGCTGCTTTGTGACAGTATTCATTGTTAAAAATACTATATAAATGAATTAAATGTATTTTTCATTCACATATATATTTTTTGAGATTATAATTACATATATATATATATTTAATGGTTGCAATGTTTACCTTGCTGAATGCGATTCATTATGATGATCCACTATCTATTTATTTGTATTATTTGGATGATTTGGTGGTGGGATCGTAACATCACAATTTACAGTATGTGAAGGTTATGTGCAGCCAAAAAAAAAAAAAAAAAGGGACCACCGCACACGGGTCCCGGCAGGCAAAGAGTCCAAGGCTGACAACCCAGCATCCAAACTCTCCAGATCCTAATTCAACTGAGCACCCATGGGACACACCAGACAAACCAGTCTGATTCACGGAGACACCACAACCCACAACACCCAAAGGATTTTGTTAACGTCCTGGTGCCAGACACCCCAGGAAACCATCAGAAGTCCAGATGTTTATGTGGTCATGCCCTTTGGGGCAAGAGCTGCCCAGGTGGCACAATGGGAACCTACACAATACTGGGCATAACGTTTTACCTAGTAAATTTATGGCTGATCGGTGCTTACAGTATGAAACTAAAGTGTTTGTTTATTATCACTGTGTATATTAATTCAGTATTATTGTTCCTATAAACATATCTGAAAAAATATCCCATGTTAATAAACATGTTTAAAATCCCATGTTAATAAACTGGGCAGCACTGCCGTGTAAAGCTGACACAACTAACAACTTGCCTGTCTTTCTGTTCGACTTGATTTGTCAACTTTATCATCAATCTTTTTTGCTCTAGTAGACAAATCCAAGCAACAGGCTACAAATGCAAATGTCACATCTAATCAGTCAAGTTTATTTTATCAGCTCTATCGTGTGTGACCAAATGATTCAGTGATGCTCAAGCAGTGAAGAAACAATTGAGCAGACAGTTTAAAAATTAATTGAGGTTCATTAAAATAAGAGGTCAAGTAAAAATAAATAAATAAATAAAAACCCTGCGTTCTTACACAGTTAACACATAATAGGTGCAAATATTCCTTACTAAAATCCTTACTGTGACCTTTAACATTGCAATCATTCTAAACATCTATTCTACTCGTCCCGTACTTCTACTTTATTATCTCTGTCTTAGTAATTGTTCTTAGTTTTTCTTCAACTGCCGTCATGTACAACAATATTCCAGCTCATGCATATCCATGCCCTTGTTTTAAATGCTTAAAGGGTTTATTTTTTCCCCTCGTTCATGGATAGATAAAGTGTAACCACCATTAAAATCCACTGATATCTCAAAATCACTCTCTATTTCATATTTAGAACTTTATTTAAAATAGATATTTACAAAGACATCATGATTCTGCAACCCGCAGCTACACGACCAAGTGTTTTTAAACTATTATTCTTGTTTCACACTACAGCAGGAATTAAAATAAGCACAAATATTGTATGTTGTTCTCTGGCCCGCAGTCTCATGCCCCAGTTGCGGGCGAACGGCTTTGTAATTACAGTTGGCAGACCGGTTGGCTACAGAAATTTATAAATGGACTGTGATGGGTTTAATGGATGCTAGAGGTTACTGACAAATGGTAAACTTCAAATTGTTGATCATGCCACTGTTCACACTTCATGTGAGATTGAGGAATCTAAGAATGTAAAAAACTATAATAATATGGTATGATGTAAAGTAATAAATAAAACACCAGAGGTGGAAAGAGTAATAAAATTTTGTACTCACATCAAAGTACTCTGACTTCAGTGAAGTACAAGTAAAGTTACCATTATAAAAATCTACTCAAGTAAAAGTAAAAAGTAGCTCATTAAAAATTTACTCAAACTATTGATTCTACTGTAGTTCAAAAAAGACAAGCAGATATAAATCTCAAACTAGTTGTTTTTAATTGAAGCAACACCTTTACATAATAAAGCTGTTGTCTTTTTTATGCTTGATATCAAAGTGGTGGCTTAAATATGGCCAGGGGTTTGATTCATAAGAATTTGATGGCATTTCGCTTTCAGCTGGGTCTGCATCACTGGCATCTGTTTTGTTCGTTTCCATAATTCTTGTGAATTTAGTGAGTTTGTTCTCCATCAATCAATCAGTGCAGTGGTTTCTGGGGTGCAATTTTTTTCCTTCCCTGTTGCATTATTTGTATTCATTTATTTTTTACTCAGTAGCAAATATGATTTAAAATGTTGTGAAGTACTATACTTCAAACAAAACATACTTAAGTAAAAGTAAAATTACAGATTTTAAAAACTACTTTAAACAGTAGAAGTACACAAAAAAAAACTACTCAATTACAGTAACGCGAGTAAATGTAATTCGTTACTTTCCACCTCTGTAAAACACAATTGGCCAAAACACAGTATGGGTGCTGATATAATTATTTTAAGAGCTTGTTCGTAAGTTGGATTTGTTCATAAGTCTGACAAAGTGACTTTGTTTAAAGGGAGTCTGGGAAGATGTTGTAATCTACCCAATAATCACTGTTAACACATTGTTTTTGATAAAAGCTTAAAAAGCAAAAAAAAAAAAAAAAAACTGTAGTGTCCATAACCATGTAAAATTCTTGTTGCAATATTTTAACAACATTTTTTGTATTTTAGAATAATACACTTTTTCATGTTTATGTCTTTTCATGTGAAATCTAAATTGGCTAAATTTCATCTGAATGACAGTTAAGATTGTTGAAAGATTTGAATTTTAAAACATTACAAAGACATAAAACATAAAAGGACGTGAAATTGTATTGTAACACACAAGCAAATGTGTTACTTGTTTTGTGTAATGGTGGTATACTGTATGATCCTATCTGAAAATTAGCTTTTTCACCAAGGTCAGACACTTTTTAGCACCAATACCAAGTTTTATCCAAATATACAGTCTTTTCAATACTTTCCAAAAAAAAAAAAAAAGAAAGAAAAAGGGAGGTAATACATTCTTAAAAGGTTACTAGACATCTCTGGATAAATTAATTAGCATATTAATTGGGGCAGTGGGTAGCACTGTCACTTCACAACACCAAGGTCCTGGGTTTGATTCCGAGTTCAGGCTACTGTGTCCCATGTTCACCTTGGTAAACTCGGTGATGCTAAATTGCTCCTAGGTGTGAATAATCATGGTGCCCATCAATAGACTGGCATCCCATCTGTGGTGAATTATCTCACCTTATGTCCAGTGCTCCCAGTATAGGCTCTAAATCATGCAACCCTGACAGGCATAAGCAGTTGCTAAAAGTGTCTGAGTAAATAGAATAGAAAAGATAATGAGCAGCTGTCTCATGAGCCTGGGCGCTGTATTTTTATGCAGGACTCCATGCAATTTAAAAATTGCTAGATTCTTCATTATAATAAGAATGTGGCATCTTCTACTTTTTGTGCTTTTGGCTACCTGATTACATTCTCTCGAATTAGGGACAAATGTGGCGTTAATATCTCACAGTATAATCCTGTACAGCACTGAAAGTTATTTAGCAATGTATTTCAAGTTAAGTTAAGTCAAATAGGCTTTTATTGTCATTTTAACCATACTGTATACTGAACAGTTCAGTACACAGTGAATCGAAATAATGTTCCTCCAGGACCACGGTGCTACATACAACATAAAATAACGAAATTAACTAGCTAACTAAGAAACCTTATTAGCTGACTAGCAAAGACGAAACAAATTAACACCATAAAATTAACAAAACCATCTAAAGACTTATACAAGAGAGAGCAAAAGTCAACATAAAGTGCACATGCAAATGTGCAAACAAGAGCAACAACATGACACAATGCAATACTCTGTGATAATGAGGTAGCGCAAGTAAATCGTCTGTGAGATGAAAAACAGTAAACATTCTTTGTTGAAGTAGCAGCAAAGATGAAAAAAAAAAAGAGTTCTTGTGCAAATTACAGCTAATAAATATTGTGCAGAAACAAAACTGCAAGTTGGTGTGTGAAATTGCTAAATGATGTTGCTCTGAGTGAATGTGCGCGTGTGTGCGCGTGCGCGTGTTTGTCAGTCCAGTCCCAGAGCCTCACAGTTCCGGAACAAATAAGAAACTGGTTTTAAACTTCCCGCTGGAAGAATAAACACTAAAGTCACTTATGTGTCTTCCGCATACTTTGTGTGTTTATGCTAAATCATATCGTGTTGATTGGCTCTGTTGAGTGACGCATATAGCCACGCCCAGTCCGGGGGCAAAATCATTACAGTATGTTTGTCCAAAAAAGTGCTAGATGCTGGGATGCAATCTGGCACAAAGCAGCTCATAACGTCCTTCATGCTCAACTGTTTTATTTAATTTATGGCGAAGATTTAACTTCATGCGAAAACCGAGGGACTGGCAAAGTTTTCATTCATTGCTGTGACAAAATACTGTAGGCCAGACAGACAAATAGACAGACAGACATGCAGACAGTTTTTTTTCTGGTTTCAGATCCTCCATTGTATGAAACAAAGATATCATTGAAAGAGCGAGTTCTGACCAAATGTACAGACAAAAACTTTTATATACATGAAATATATTAATAATTAAACATTTTATATAAAACGTAATATATTACACGGATAACCCGGTAATGGTGTGTATTATTTTCCACTTCCAGACAGATGCTAAACTATATAATAGTTATATAATTATAATATAGTGCATAAGACAAAGTAACATTTAGAATAACTATCTCTCTATACATCTATCTATTCATTTGTTAGGTTGGGTTGGGGACTTTTTTGCTGGGATTTTATCAAACTAAGTTTAATAACTAACGAAATTAAGTTTAAAACTAACTTTAATAACTATTAAGAATTAAATAGTTCCATCTCACTGAAAAAGAAAATCGCAGAGAATATAAAGTAATCTACTCATCCGTTCTTCATGTAAGAAAACGTCAACTCATAACTCTTTGTAGAACACAACTTATCAAAGTTGGAAGTTTAAATCAGTAGTTGCTCTTTGTCCTGTCTCTAGGTTGTTGAATGAGGTCTGGGTTGAATGCATGCTTGATGTGACTCTAGTTGGAATTGCATGAAATCGCCAACAGCTTCAGCTCCAAACAATACATTTCTGGAAATTCCACTGACTAGTTGTGGAGCCTTGAGGTTTGATAGTCATTCTTGCAAACTCTGAGTCACGTTTATTCAGATTGCTATTTTCCTGTATGACCTTCTCATGCTTTGCCACATTTTTGCCTTTGCCTCGTGTCTCAGTTTTGATGTTTCCTCTGACACCTTGTATTTTAAGCCACTTGTTCTTTGGCCATGCTTTGAATCACATTTTCGATTTTATTTTTTTTTTTCTGTGATGTGAGTGTTTTTGGTATTGACCTGGACTGTCGTATGCACTTTGGTTTACATGTTAATAAACCTCCTGCACAAGGATCCTCATTCGGCCTATGACTGACTTTGGTTTTGGTAATAAAGCATTCAGTTGTATTTGTATATAATACTTACCTGAGGGTGCTAAATTGATCTAATTTGAATCCAGTATCATCTAAATGTACGTCTATTATGGAACCTGATTGAAAATCCAGTAGGTCATACAACTTGTTCCTATTCATTCATGTACAGGAATAGAATGAATAAAACTCTGACGTCATGCGTGCATGGTTAATAAAGTCAAAAGAAATCCAGAGGATATTAGATGTCACATTGAATGATGAATTCAGCACGGGCTTCTCAAGGCTCAGGTCCGAACTCTAACAGTGCTGTCCATAAATGCTACACAAAACAATTTAAATGTTCCTGTAGTGCATTGGTTATTTACTCATTAGGAAAATCCCTTGTTCCTGAAACATACGTCTTCACTGCATGTACTAAACTAAAAATATATACTTTTTTTATAGGTATGCCAACAATCACATCCACAACATCACGAATAAATGGCATCAAGCTTATGTTATTTAACTTTCAATGGACTTTGAATTTCTATCTCCCTGTCAGGTATATTATTATTCATTCCCTGTATGTGGTTGTCTCCCTTAGTCAGGTAGGCCTGCTGGTGTTTTTGCAACTCTGGATGTTTCAAAGCATTGACCTTTCTTTTTGAATAGGACTGATTTTGGCCATGCTGTCTTGAAGACCTGTCTATAATAAAAGCTTTGTTGGGGTACATGAACAGATCCCCGTGGCCATGGTTATATCTCAAGGACACAACACCGGCAATTTGGTAGTGGTGCAGTTTGAACTCTCAAAACAATATTATGTTATTTGCTAAGAACTTTTTTTTTAAAAAAAGTGTCGCTGACATATGGCAACACTGTGAAACTATACAAAGCAAAGTCATATGTGTACATACAGCTCTGGGGAGGGTTGGGGGGGTCAATATGAGAGAGAGAGAGACAACTGAAAAATCATCATTCTCTCAGTTTTTACTTTTTTTATAGGTGTGAATTTTGATCAAACTGTTTTTTTTTTTAATTCTATAAACTACGGACAACATTTCTCAAAAATAACAATAGTGTTACAATGAAAACACATCAGGCATCAGGTGGTGTAGTGGTTAGCACTGCCTTGCACCTTCAGGGTCCGGGTTCGATTCCTGTCTCTGTGTTTGAGTCTGAGTTTCCTGTCTCGGAGTTTGCATGTTCTCTTCATACTTGGTAGGTATGATACAGTCATACAGTTTCCTCCCATAGTCCATAGACCTACAGATTAGGCTAATTGTTGCTCCCAAATTACCTGTAGTGTGCGAGTGTGTGTGTGTGCCCTGCGATGGATTGGCACCCTGTCCAGGGTGTACTCAGCCTCGTGCCCTAAGCCTCCTGAGATAGGCTCCAGGCCCCCGTGACCCTGAATACAGGATAAATGGCATACTGTACATAGAAGACGAGTGAGCAAAAACACATAAAAATAACAAAAAAGTATGACGAGACTGACTGACTGTACAACATATTTAAGATTTTCTGATATCACAGGGTCAAAATTATACATATACCTAAACCATCTTACATTATGAACTCAATTGAAATACTGATATGTCTTTTAATTAGCAAAGCCCAAGGACTCTCAACTTCCTCTTAGTAGTCATGATGGACTACAGCTACAGTACAATGGGAAAGTCCAAGGCACTCAGTGGAGATCTGACAATAAGACTGGTAGATTTACTCTAGGTGGTATCGTAGATGTCTGTCTCTTTCTAACCAGTTGGAGATTTCAAGATTAGTTCAAACAGTTCAAACTTTGATTCTTCTGATTTGATTCTTCTAGTTTTGATGGTCAGGAACATCCCAGGAACCACCAAGGCTTCTGCTGGAACACCAGTGTCAATGTTTACAGTCAAGCAAGTTTTACATCATTATGGACTGAAAGGCTGCCTTCCAAGAACGAAGTGTCTCCCTTCAAGTGCAATTAAGGGTTGCAGATAACCACACTGGCAGAGGTATGGTTGACCACACCTCTCCCAAAAACCTCATAACCAACTGTAAACCATAGTGGTGTTAGCATAAAGCTTTGGGAGTGTTTATTGTCAGTGGAGTGTTTATTGTCACACAAAGTGGATAGATTAAGGATGGAGGGCTACTACATGATTCCTAAGCATAACCTTAAATTATCACCTAGACAGTTGAAAGTTAAACAAAATTAGGGATTTCAATAGGACAATTACCGTGAAGCTGGTTGTGGAAAAGATAAAGCTTTAACTTTAAGCTTTTGGTACCACAATCCTTTTGAAAATTTGTATACTATGATTAAGAGTCGGGACCATGCCAGGAAACAAATATTTAATTCAACAAAACCCAGTTATAGTTAAAACAGAAAATTCTGCCAGAAGCTTATTAATGGTTACCAACTTTTTTAACCAAATATTTGGTATGCTGTATGTATAAAGGTTGATTTCACAAATCCACAATAAATGAAAACCAAATTTTGTGGGGTTTCATATAATAAAGAAGTATAATGTAAAATAATTCCATCTGGAAAAAAAGATTTACTCCAGCTACAAATTATATATTTCCTTTCCTTTATCAAAATTACATAGTTTTACTATAACCTGTTTGTCGGTTAAAAGGTCCTTATATTGCCTATATAGTATTATTGAGGGCTGAACGTAGCTTATGTTGAGTCAGAAGTAAGTTGTCACATAAAACCAAATTTCCAGACACAACTCTGGTTTTGAAAATGCCTGCGCGGAGGCTTTGTTGTTTTTGAAAAGCAAAAGTACAATAACTCGCCATTGCCGCAAGTATTTTAGGCTCACAAGAAATTCAATAAAAAAAATCTAAACGAAACAGTGCAGAGTCTAAACACATACTGTATACAAATGGTTTGAAATCCTCTCAGATTTTTATGGAAATACAGAGTTTTCAAAGAGAGCAGAACAGAGTGGCAGTTAAATGGACAGATGGGGTGTACAGTAGATGGACCAGATTTGAACCTGACTTGGCCTCAATATTCGGGACAGGACAAAAAACTTAAATGTATGTGTCTGTAGAGTACATAAATAATAATAAACAGATATTTAATTAAATAGGAGAAACTGAAACAAATTCAAAGGGAGAAAGAAGATTGACAAATATTTGGAATGCAGATAAAGTGCCTTTTATTTATGCATAAAAAAAAAGTAACACTAATGCATTTATAATTAATATAACAACTTGGGAAAGTGTTGTGTGTGTCTGTGTGGATGTATTTCATACCTTTGTATTAGTTTATTATAAGACTGTTCTATTGAGACCAGCACTAATGGCCTACCTGAACAACTCTGCCAACCATGAAATTAAGAAGAGATGTAGTTGAATTCATAATACACTCAAGACTGACATCAGAGTAGAAAGACAACTTGTTTGTAACTTTAAGAAATCTTTTAAGGGCTTGTTCTTTATAACCAGTTAGATAATAAATGGTACTTAGTTTCCAAAACATAAGCAATACTTGGAAAATGCTCAAGCATTGACAACTTATACGTACTATTACAAGGGCGTCTTTGTTGTGGCCCACAAATAAGTGCTCTTCCCATCACGAATGGGTTAGAATTATTATTATTCAAAACAATGCCTTTTAATGCAATCTAATACAACTAACCACTTTTCTCTGTTGGTTACTTTATACAGTGCTGTGGCTCCAACTACTTGCATTTTCATGTTCATAGGTTCGAGATATTCCTTATTCCAAACAACTTAGCAATTCATTCCATAGCATTTCAAGAATGAC
>JAQMYI010000005.1:1651193-1663743 GCA_030014275.1 Clariallabes melas | reverse complement strand
AAAGTGCAGGTTAATTTGTTTTATTTTTACTTTATATTTTGTATTAATTATTTTTATGTATTTATTTTTTGGGGGCTATGGAACGAATAATTTGAGTTTCCATTATTTCTTATGGGGAAATTCAATTTGGTTTACGAGTGTTTTGGAATACGAGCCCACTTCCAGAACGAATTATGCTCCAAAGTTCCACTGTATGTCGAATTTTCTCAAGAAAAGAGTATTTTATTTGACAGGTGGATTAAAGTGTGTAATGTTACTGACTATGATTCATTGCGAAACCTGATTTTGATTGAAGAATTTAAAAACTGCGTTCCTGATCGTACGGCTGTTTATCTGAACAAACAAAAAGTGAATACTGTACAACAAGCTGCGATACTTGCTGATGAATTTGCGTTGATGCATAAAAGGGTGTTCATTCGAAATCGACCAGAATCTATGTCTGTTCTGCAGAAAGTCAATGAAACCAAAAAAGATTTGAAATTCAGAGGTGAATGTGGATATTGTCATAAAATGGGACATGTGATTGCTGACTGTTCTAAATTGAAAAGAAGAAATATGAGACAGGATGTGGTACTGTAGGTCAATCACGCCCAGTAGTTTTGTTGAAGACCTGCTGAAGTTGCATTTGGTGATGTGAGTAATGAAGATTGTTTTAAAACTTTTGTTTTTGAGGGTTCTGTGTCTCTGACAGGAGCAGATGATCAGCGCACTATGAAGATCTTGCGAGATACCAGGGGTGTCATTTTAGCAGATGTGCAGCCATTTTGTGCAGAAACCTCATGTGGTACCAGTACTATTGTACAGGGAATTGAAATGGGTTATATGTCTGTTCCACTTCATAAGGTATGGATTACATCTGATCTGGTGTCCGGATGTTTTAATGTGGCAGTTTGCTCTTCATTGCCTGTTAAGGGAGTTGATTTTATCATGGGGAATGACATAGCTGGTGGGAAAGTTATGCCAGTTGTACATGTTGTTGATGTGCCATCTGATGATGAGTTCCCTGATAATCTTGCTAACTTTTCCTGAAGTGAAAAAGAGAATCTCAGCAGGAGGAGGTTGAATTGTGTGACACGCTGTTAGCAGATGCTTTTGAACAGGAAAAGTTCTTAGATGAAGAACCAGGTAAGGCTAGAGTTGTTAAATACTCGTTTGCACCAGAAACAGTTGCGTTTTTACCCATCTCACGTGAAGTCGTGGTAGATGCTCAACACAGTGATTTTACGCTCAAAAAGTGTCGCACGAGTGCAGATGTTGCTATACAGCAATCTTCAAACCATCAGTTTTACTGGGACAATGAAGTTTTGATGCGTAAATGGGATCCACATACTGTGAAGGACGGAGATGATTATGATTGGGGAACTGTTAATCAAATTGTATTTCCTACGCAATTTCGTCAAAATATTTTAGCAGCGGCACATGAAAATTTGTGTGGTTGGGTCATAATCAGATTTTGCAACATTTCTTTTGGTCGGGTTTAAAATCTGACGTTTCCCGTTATTGTAAAACATGTCATACATGCCAGATGGCTGGTAAGCCAATTCAGGTGATTCCACCGGTGCCGCTTTATCCAATTCCAGCGGTTGGTGAGCCATTTGAGCGGGTTATTGTGGATTGTGCTTATTATCCAAAAGGTTCAGGAGGATGGGTTAGAGAAGCATCATGAAATGTTCTATGGAGGCTGCTTGAATAACTCTGAGACTTTAAACTCCTTGTCAGCGTATCTGTTTTATCCTGAGGACGCGCAAAAGAAAGACCTCATTGAATTGATTAATAATTATTCTAAACTTTTTATGATGTTCCTTCATGTACATCTGTTCTTCAGCATGACACTGATGTTAGCTCGGCTCTGCAGATTAAACATGCTTACCGTTGCTCTCTTGACAAGAGGGAAGTCATGAAAACAGAGGTGTCATATCTGCTGCAGAATAATTTTGCCAAATTGAGCAAAGTTCCCTGGAGTTCTCCTTGCGTGTTGGTGCCAAAGCAAGATGGTTCTGTCCGGTTCTGCACTGATTTTAGAAGAGTGAATGCTGTCACTGTAGCAGATTCTTTCACTTTGCCGAGAGTTGAGGATTGTGTTGACAATTTGACCTGTTGACCTTCTTAAGGGATATTGGCAAGTTTCAACCCCAGCTACTGTACATTCCAACGTTTAATGGAGGTAGTGCTGAGAGATGTAAGGCACTGTAGTGTATATCTGGATGATGTTGTGGTTTACAGTTACACTTGGATTGAGCACATGTCAGCGCTACGTGTGGTCTTTGATAGACTTTTGAGTGCTTCTCTTACATTCAATCTCAAGAAGTGTGAATTTGCGAAAGCAACCGTGACTTATTTGGGAAAGCAAGTTGGTCAAGGCAAAGTGCGACCAGTTGAGGCTAGAGTGACTGCAATCTTGTCGTACCCTGTTCCTACCACTCGATGTGAATTCCGGAGATTCTTAGGAATGGCAGGTTACTACAGATGTTTTTGTAAGAACTTTTCTGTCATAGTTGCACCTTTGACAGGCCTTTGCAGTCCAAAGACACCTTTTTGTTGGTCAGATGACCGTCAACATGCTTTTGTGTGTGCCAAGTCTTTGCTTTGCAGTGACCCAGTGCTGTTGGCTCCTGATTTATCACACTGATTTAAGTTGGAGGTTGACGCGAGTGCAACAGGAGCGGGAGCTGTTCTCTTGCAGGATGGTGATGGTTTTGCTCAGCCAAGTTCAATAAAAGTCAACAAGACTATTCTACAATTGAAAAGGAAATCCTTGCTATACTTCTAGCATTACAACATTTTGATGTATATCTGGGATCTACAGCTGAACCAGTGGTGGTTTTTACTGACCATAATCCTTTGGTTTTCCTTTCGCACATGTACAGTCATAACCAATGTTTAATGCGTTGAGCGTTGATGGCCCAGAAGTATAATCTAGAGATACAGCATAGGAAGGGGGCAGATAACATTGTTGCTGATGCTCTCTCTCGGGGTTGAGGGTTTTTTTTTTTTTTCTTTGAAGTTGTGTTGAGGAAAAAAAAAATGTATAAATTCATATCCGTTTGATGTTTATATATGCTTTTTATTTTTTTTCCCTCTTAGGTGCGGGAGTGTTACGATCTGAGCTGCGTTTTTCTTTTTTCTCTGGAGTTTGGTGCACTGTGTATGTCTCCTTAGTATTTTTTTTTTTTCCGTGCTTGCACATGCTCTCTCTATCTTCCCCAGCTCCCCCCCCCCCCCATTCAGGTTGACACACCTGTTGCTAATCCATAGTTGGTGGTGGTAATTGGTGGAGAGTTTTAAAAAGGCGCTGCAGGGGATGTGAGAGATCTACCTACCTACCCACCTCTTTATTTTCTTTTTTCCCCCTCTTTGCCTTAAATCCAGTGTGTGAATGTTGCTTTTTTGTTAGTCTTAATTGTCTGTAAATATTGAGTCTGCTTGGTTAATCGTTAGTGTTGGTTTGGAATCAGTCTGTTTGCTTTACGAGCGATCTGAATTAAAGATAAACCGATTGATTTATCTTATTGTCTGCTTGTTTTTATGTCACGTTGCCTTTCTTTGTTTCTCCATTTATGGAGACTGACTTATCCAACGGAAGGCCATAATAGTGGTGCTTTGTAAAGCTGCTCTTTTTTCTTTTCAGGCGTCAAGAGCAAGGATATTGCATTTATTACCTTTGAGAGAGAGAGAGAGAGAGAGAGATACAGCAAGTGATAACGGGAACTAGTTTCATGGACATCTTACAGCATTAAACATAACGATAAATGGATAAACATACTGTAGTCTCCAGCCTCTGCACCGGCGCTCATCAGAGACAATCTGATCATTATGATTCAAACTCATTTCCCTAATTTTCTTTAGATTCTGTAAAGCTGCTTTGCGATGATGACCATTTGTTAAAATCGCTATACAAACAAAATTGAATTGAATTACTGAACATAATTAAAACACATTTTTGCATTTCACATTTTAGTATGAAAGTGCTACGAAAGTATGTACATTGTTTTTTTATTAAAAGAGGATAGCATGGGCAAACATCTAAAAGGAATAAAAAAGTGGTGGAAAAACACATTTATGTGTAATTTTCATTAGATTCAAATATTCCTTTTGACTTGTATATGTTTCTTCTCGAATCTGAAGTCACATCTGTAAAACCTACTCCGTGAAATGTCTTCATTTTATTTTGCAGTAAGTATAAAAGCCCGTGCACTTGTACAACTACAGGTCCAAATTGAAACCCGGCTGCATTGTACTGAGAAGAATCCTCGCTGTGAATGACCTATATTTGATCAAATCACACAAAGCCAAGTGCTAAACCCGTGTAGTTTTACCCGTAACTACCTCACCGATATTGATGAACATGGAGTGTAAATGAAATCCATGAGATCCAGGAGTGCACTGCGCGCTCATCGGCTGCGGAGTGACGTGAACCTGATGATGGCCAGTGAACAAATGATTTCGTTCTCAGAAGCCAGATGGACAGAGTGGAAAACCAAATGAAAATAGCACGACTTGTTTATCTGCCTGAACCACAGAGTGAGCCGTCGCCGGGTGATGTCGCATACAAGATGGAAAATAGGTCTTATTTCACAAATTTTGAGTGTATGTGCGTGCTGCATCAGAAAGATGCAAGTTTTTAAGAATCTGGACCTGAAGACTTCAATCATCCCACTTTGAAAAATGTCATTTTTCAATTAAAGGAAAAATTAAATAAACAAAAAGTAATTGTGGCTTCACAATAAGGATGTACGGTTCAGATGAATGCTGAATGACTCGGCCCACCTGTTTGAACACAATCGCTGCTTATTCACAAGTAAGGAGAATACTGAACACCTGCCATGAAGCAGTGTGGCTCAACACTGCCCCCTGCTGGTATCACAATGGCAACAGGGATGATGTTCCTCTACACCAGGGGCTGCAAACTCATTCAAATGCTTTGGATTAAATTCCTGCCATAAACAAGCTTCACAAATACATCCAATCATTTCATTATTAAAACCAGTATCAGTGTTATTCCTGTGCCAAAGACAACACTACAATAATACACACTATTATATTTTACTAAGACTGTTTTCATAATGCGGTGGCACACACTGCAAAGCACTGGCACATGCAAAACAGAGACACCATCCAATTTATGCCAGTTTATTTCGATAAATTTGTTCACAATAAGATCTGCTCCATTTTGGAGCCAAAGACGACCAAACAATACGTTTTTTATGGCTGTCTGGGTTTTAGTATCAGACATAATGTTTGCCCATGAAAATTAATTTCAGACTGTTTACAACATTATACAACAGTTCGTTCTGACCGAGTGCTGATGATAGACAGTAACAGCACTGGGACGAACTGTCGGTGAGTCCTGAGGAGAGAGCAGCTGCCTGACAAAACCCACATTCACGACCAACATTATGTCATCATAAATATACATTTAAAAAGATGGCACAGTGAATTTTTTTTCCCTCGCATATCCCAGTCAGGGTCAGAACACAGAGTCAGCCAGGATACAGCGCCCCCTGGAGCAGACAGGGTGAAGAGCGAGGCTCAAGAGCTCAACTTCTTTTATTTACGGCTACAAAGCTAACTATCGCTTAACACTAGGCTGAAATCTAAATCCCTCTCTAACCCCCCTGATCAAAGGTACTACTTGGTGTGTGTCTGTGACAAGGGAGCATACCGTACACTCTAGTGCACTAGTTTTCCATTTAATGCTATTTGGAGTTAAAATCCTTATCTTTCCATAACGCGATCCTGAACCCTGAAGGATCTAACGGAGCTGATATTCTAAGGTGGAATATTAAGTAAATCTTGTGAGTTTCTCAGGACTGTCCACACCACCTCCATGGTTTATCCTCCTCAGTTTTTGGCTACATAATACCGGGAAGAACTACTTTCACCCCTGTCGGACAGTTGTCAGCTCTGCCAGTCGCAGCAAGTTAGTTTCATGTTGGTGGATCAAAATAACTGGTTAAAAAAAAGAAGCTAATCATAATCTCACTCTCACTCATCACTCACTCATCGTCTACATTGATTTATCTTGCATTCAGGGTCACGAGGAGCCTGGTTCGGGCAATTTTGGAATATCAATTAGCCTAATCTGCAGGTCTTTGGGAGGAAACCCACCAAGCACAGGGGGAACATGCAAACTCCATGCACACAGAGATAAATGCTTATAATAAATGCTGTTTGTGAGACTGTTGTATCAAAGCTGTTGGGAAGAAAGTTGTTCGGATGATGGTAGCGATGAGCCCTGTCTAAAACTTAAAACTCCGCTCCAACATCTCCCATAGGCGTCCCCCTGTGGATGGGGAGTTGTCACAGGATGACGCTAATCAGATCAGTCCAGTATGGCTCATGTGGACTGATATATTATAGGTAAAAAAAAAAATGTCTCCATATTTATCCGCAGCTTGGAACAGAGTCAAATTAAACAACAAATGTTTTTTGTTTTTTTTTAATGCACCAGTAATTTCCTGTGCTAATTGGTCATTGACGGGATGC
Source organism: Clariallabes melas (assembly GCA_030014275.1). NCBI lineage: Eukaryota > Metazoa > Chordata > Actinopteri > Siluriformes > Clariidae > Clariallabes > Clariallabes melas. The sequence continues at coordinate 1,657,257 of JAQMYI010000005.1, read as the reverse complement.
GGGCGGACGCGGGCGGATGCTTAGCCTCGGTGGTATTCCTAGTGCAGGTGGCTCGCTCACAATACGCCGCTTCCACGGCGACGACTGGAAATGTTCGACGCTGGAACACGAACTGTAATAGCCTGTCTGTTTAATATGCAGATTTATGTGTGCTGTAATTAATTTGCCATTATCCCTTGATTGATGTACCTGTACATTCCGAAGCAAACACTGCCTATAATTAATACCCATGAGGTGATTCCCGTGTTGCTCCATTACAATAAACAGATGCTTGTTTTTTTTTTTTCATACGCCAAACGACGTGAACCACATGACGCAGTAAACAGATTCTACACTGATCCAGAGCTATTTGTTATGGACTTGCCCTCTCTTTCAGTCACATAAACACATTAAAGTCATCATAACACAAGCTTTGATTTATTTTTTTTTATTGGCCCTAATGCAACAATACCACACAAACACACACACACACACACACACACACACACACACACTCTATATATATCTCACATCACACTCATGCGACTAAGTCTTTGAGTACACGGTTACACTTTGCGCATCCGTTTCTTCGGCCGCTGGTTGAAAGGCGAGGTGCCGATCTGCGCGTCCGGAGAGGGAGAGCCGTAGCTGGCGTCCGAGCCGCCGGGAGACGGGCCTGTCCCGGCGTCGCTCATGGTGGACATGGGACCGTCCTCGAAGACGTCACTCGTGAGAACGCCGTGGCCTGAAACCTGGCCCTCTTCACTGTCCTGTGGCTCCATTTTTACCTGCTGCAGCTGCCACAAGGGGGAGCCATTTCCTGCTGCACCTGAATAAATAGGAAGAAATATCAGAACAATAAATCACAGACCATGATGAACGGGAAAGGCACCATCAGGCCAAAACAAAAAAAGTACATTTTAAACTCACAAGCACAAGGATTCATATGAAAATAGATAGATATATAGATATTTTATTAATCCTAAGGAAATTCCGATATTTTAAAAAAATTACAGATAAAAGATTTTTTTATCATAAACTATAATAAAGATCAAAAGGTAAGACTTGGATCATTTATAAATAAGTGAAACCCTTATCTAGTACCTGAGGTGTGAGGCGAGTGTCCGTCCTCTAATCCTGCAGCCAGTCTGTCACTGGAGAGTCCCAGCATTCCAGTGGACATCGCTTGCTCTGCTGAAGTCAACTCGCCCTCACCGTCCTCATTCAGAGTAAAGCCGAGATCACTCACAGGTTCCTCTTTGACTTTAAGTGGCTTGGAATCCTCTAGAGCTTTCTCGGGGTTGACCAATCTCTCGTACTCGTCTGAGAGCTCCTTGCTGACCTACGCACCAAACATTATAGCAATTTGTTAAACTCATCATGTACAAAAGTTTTGGAACTTTTGTACTTTTTGGAATTTCATGATTTTCTGCATTAATTTGTTATAAAATGTGATCTGATCTTCATCTCAGCTAAGGGTATTGACAAATACTCAATAATGTGCCTAAAACAATTCTGACCTTTACATAAAACCATGAAATTCCAAAAGGTTCATATACTTTTTCTTGCCGCTGTATTTAATATTGTCGTACTTAGAACACCAACAGGCCCACAAATTGAAAAATACACAATAACCCTATTTTTCTACACTTTATGTCATGTGTGTATTGCGTTAACCTGGTCAGCATTACACATTTCTAACATTTCATTTCAAATTTCAAAGTATGAGCACCGTTCAAGTCAAACCGGGATTTGTGAAGAAATGTCCAGTGAATGAAGGAGTAACAATGATTGACGTTTACACTCGCACGTTACAGGAACTCGGCTGGGGGTTTATTGCCACGTCCCCCGCGCAGTCCCGACCTCGCACCAAGCCATTTCCACATGTTTGGGCAAACGTTAAAGGAGTTCCTGGGAGGCTGGTGTTTCAGACGTGAAGCAGTCGATGTGATAAAACTTCTGTACATCAAAAGTCCTGGTTTGACTTGAACACCCCTTGTATTTAATGAAAGCATTACTGAAATAATTGAAAGATTGATTCAGGATATACAAGTACACGATAAATAAGAAGAATATTCATTTAAAAAATGACGAGTGATACCTTTATTGCCTTATGTATTACAAAAAAAAATTTTTTTACGCAGCCTTTACTTTTAGTATGCTAATTATGCACCAAGATCACATGACTGGAGAGCTCATTATAATTTTCTTCATGGCGAACGCAGAGCCAACTCACAAAAAAGTTTTTTGCGGAATCTTCACGAAAAAAATCTTCTTCGCCTTGTCACGTGGCCGTTTCATTCGCACGCTCATTAATATTCATTAGTGTCTGCCAAAGATGGGCGTGTACACAGGAATCAGCCTTGTCGGTTTTCAATTATTTCAATGTTTATACACATTGTATTTGCTATAGTGACTTTTTTTTTTATTATTATTTTATTTTATTTCAAATATAAAATTTGAGACCCATGTATGGTCTGTGTCGATCTTTAATTTAACTCATAAAAATTAAGTGTATTTTTAACTCTAGGAATCTAAATTAAGGATTTTATAACCGTGATACTCCATCTGTCTGCTCCTATGTTAATCTTTCTTCATAAACTGAGCATCAAGTGTCATCTTTACATTCATTTATTATAACGTACGTGTATTGCATTTGCACAAGAAGGAAACGCTGAACTGTAATGAATTTACTGAGTCTTACCTGAAGCATGTAGCTGTGGTAGTCTTTAATGCGGACCTGCCAGAAGCGCTGCAGAGCCAGCACACTGCCGACGCCGACCTCATGGAAGACCTGCTCCACCACGTCGGGAAAAGGGGTGGAGCCCAGACGGGCCTCGCGGTCCACGGCCACGCGCAGTAACCGGGTCAGACGCAGGTAATGCTCGTGCACCAGGTCGGTCAGGGACTCCAACACGCTCTCCATCGCCGACTCGAAACCTGCATGCGCCAACACCGTGGCAACCGACTGGTACAGGAGCTGGCGGCATGAGGGCCAACTCAACTCTGTCACCGGCTCGCCTTCACCCCTGTACGGAGGAGAGAAAGAGAAAATTAAAGAGAGAGATAGAAGAAAGCAAAGAGAAATCATAACGTAGTTAGTTCTGCTTGATTCTTTCTTGAACACGAGCTCTTAAAATGAGTCACATGACATCAAATCAAAGCATGAAGGAGACATTATTTTTCAGGAATTCATGGTTCCATCAAATACGGCAAGTCATCCAGGTCTTGAAGCTGAAAAGCCCCAGATCGTCACGCTACCACCACCATGTGCGACTGTTTGATGGTATGATGTTCTTTTTATGAATTGCTGTGTTAGTTTTACGCTAGATGTAAAAGGATGCACACCTTCAAGTTCAACTTTTGTCTCATCAGTCCACAGAATATTTACCCAGAAGTCTTGGGGATAATTTAGATATTTTTTGTCAAATGTCAGACGAGACTTTGTGTTCTTTTTGATCAGCAGTGGCTTTCGCCTTGGAACTCTCCCATGGACGCCATTTTTGCACCCCAGTCTCTTTCTTATCGTTTAAACCATGAACACTGACCTTAACTGAGGCGAGTGAGACCTGCAGTTCTTTAGATAATGTTCTGGGTTCTTTTATGAGCTCCTGGACGAGTCGTCGTTGTGCTCTTGGGAGTAATTTTAGTCGCTGTTCCAGCCTTAGGAATGACTTTTTAATGCTTTCCAGACTGATACACGTCAATTACTTTGTTTCTCATCTTTTGTTGAATTTTTTTTAGATCGTGTTGCTGTCTTAGATCTTTTCACCCTATTTCACTTTGTCAGTCAGGCTCTATTTAAGTGATTTCTTGATTCAACACGTCAGGTCTGCGTGTGGCAAGTGAAATTTAACTCAGCTTTCTAAAGAACACTTAATAAATGAAATCATCATTTAAAAACTGCATTTCATATTTACCCAGGTTATCTTTGTGTGACACATTGTGTGTGTGTGTGTGTATATAAGTGTGACAAATATGGAAAGAAAAAACGGCAAATACTTTTTCACAGCACTGTACAGTAGACACAATAAAACGTATTTACTTGTAGAAGTCACTCTCGGGGTCGCTGTGCCGCAGCTGGAACAGCTCATGAGGAGTTTTGCTGTCCAGAGGCAGGAGATCGTCCGGTGCTGCCGGCGTGACGGGACGCGGCGGTAATGAGTCCGTTTCTTCCGCTTTGAGAAGACCCTGAGTCTCGGACCCAGCGCCCGCGGGGTGCTGGCCCGGCTGTGCTGACGTGATGAGGCCGCGGAGTCGGCGGGCATGCTGGCACAGCTGCACGGTGTGGATCGTCAGGCTGCAGGGCTCGGAAGGAACGTCCAGCATGGTCGTGGGCCGGGGACGCCGCGCTGACGGCTGGTGCAGAGGAGGATCTTGCATCTCGACCTGACGGAATTCTCGCTGCAGGAGATCGAAGGAGCTGCGGCCGGGTGGGGCGGAGGCCACAGGGAGCTCACCCCAGTAGCGTATCATCTTCTTCAATATTCACCTGGTGCCAATACTTCCTGAGTCAATGGAACTGACCTACGAGCAATAAGAAGTGCGTTTAATTCAATGTTTAATGACAGATAGACTTGACAGAAACAAATCAAACGTGTGAAGGCTAACTCATTGATCTTTAATAAATATGGATAGACTGCGAGGGGGAATCAAAAAGTTTCAAGATTCACGCGGCACAGATCAGGTCGCTTTCACCAAACATCCTGCCTCAGATGACTTGGCAGAAACCTGGAAGTAATATTCGCTATTGATGATCTGGCCCCCGGGGACGAATTCTCTCAATGCATAATGTCATGGAGATGACGGGCTCTTCAACTGTTAAGACTGTTGCTTCGTCCTAGGTCCGTATTTCTACATTCATCGGTAATGATCCTCAACATGAAGGACGAGTCAGACAGCGGCACGCTGACAGAGTTCTCGGCTGACTTTGATGCGACGTTCCTTCTGCTCCTGGGTCAGCAGCCTGGGGACGAACTCGGCAGCATGTTCAAATCACACGTGAAGATCACCTGGATTGTTCCGTATGACACACCGACAGAGACGTTGTGGGTTGTTCTCTGACAATCATCACGCACAAGTTGCCGAATGGTTTCGACATTTTCTGAGCTTATTGAAGGTCTTCCTGATCTCACGTCGTCTTCCAGTGATGTTCATCTGCTCTCGGAGCGCGTGTTTCACTCAAAACACCTCGAACAGCAAGCGGTGCCGGACCAAGGCCAGGAAGATCGTGAAGGACCTCAGCCACCCCACTGTTCTCTCTGTTGAGGGATCCATTTCGCACATCCACATATATGGTTTTTGCACTCACTCTGGACAATCCGAACATTCATTGACACTAGTGGCCACTGCACAACTGCACATTCGTGGACATTAGTTATTTACTCTAACATAAGTCACTTTTAGCCATATTTGCACACCACCTGGACATTTCTATTTCTATTCAACTTTATTCCTACACAAAAAAAAAATCCACAAATTCTATATTGTACAGCTGTTTTTCTTATTTTTCTATATTTTTCTTATATTGTATATTTTGTACTGTACAGTTATTCATCTTAGTTAAATTTACCTTCTATTTTCTTTTTCATATTTATTTCCTAATAGTCTTTTATTTTAAGGTCACTGGTGGTCGTCTAAGCATTTCGCTGCATATCGTACTGTGTATGAGACAAATAAAATTTGAATTTGTATTTGAACGACTCGTTGCAACATCGCTGTAAACTTGTCGAATCATGTCAAACGTTTCTGTGGCAGATTTGCCCAGTTTCACGCAGAATTTCACGTTCTCTCTTTGTTCTGATTTGATGAAATAGCAGACGGTGTAACACACACACACACACACGGTCAGAGCAGCACCAGTCTGACGGCTCCTGATGTACTCAGGACGATGTCTTTTAGCACACTGACTTATAAGGGTCGGTGCTCCCTGTGCGTGCAGTCCTGTGCTGCCATCTGCTGGCGTGTTACAGAACTAGTCTCGAAACATTTCGAAACCATCTCATGTAAACATCTGGGCCCGTATTCACAAAGCTTCTTAGAATTCTCTTAGAGAGCTCCTATCTTAGCTTAAAAAGTCCTAGCT
>JAQMYI010000005.1:1580620-1594958 GCA_030014275.1 Clariallabes melas | reverse complement strand
CACACTTACACACACACACACACACACACCCGCGCGCGATACTTTTCTCCAGCTCATTCCGCTCCTGCCGGGCTATTGGTTCCCGAGACGGTGACGTCATCGTGTTGTTTTTCTTAAAGGGCTCGTGAGAGATTCCGAACCCGGACGGAGTAATGGAGCGGCTCCTTAAAGGGGCCGCGCGCGCCTGAAGCACGAGCGCAGCACATGTGCACCTGGACATATTGAAATTGGATGGTTTTGGGCAAAAGTATGTGGACAGCTGACTATTAGTAAATATATATATATAAGTATGTCTTTATAAGTCTCTCCTAAACCGAGGACACCACCTGAGGCTGGGAGCACATGGTGAAGCGCACGTGTGTGTGTGTGTGTGTGTGCGTGTTACAGCCCTAAAAACTCTCCTCATCCACCCATTTAGGAACCTTTATAGTCCAACTAGGGGCCAGTGGTGATTACCATTCCCATTTTCACCAACACTCACACACTACGTGTGTGGGAGGAAACCGGAGAACCCGGAGGAAACCCACCAAGCACGGGGAGAACATGCAAACTCCACGGCCACAGACGGGAATCGAACCCGGACCCTGGAGGTGTGAGGCGACGGTGCGAGGTTTATCATAAGACTATGAGAGCTCCCTCATTCTTTATACCGCGGAAGGGCCTAGAGCCTATCCCAGGGGACTTACGGGTATGAGGTGGGGTACACTCTGGAAAGGGTTCCAATCCAGGGCACAAGCCTACATGCGTTCACACACTATGGGCAGTTTATTTGGGATTAGCCTAATTAGCCTGATCTGCATGTCTTTGGACCAAGCTCGGGGAGATCATGCAAACTCCATGCACACAGACACAAGGCGAGAATCAAACCCGGACCCTGGAGGTGCGAGGTGACAGTGCTAACCCACCGTGCTGCTCCAGCATAACGATGCCCCTGTGCACAAGCTGAGCTCCCCATACAGACATGGCTTGTTAATGTTGGAGTTGAAGAACCTGAGCGGCCTGAACACAGCCCTGACTTTAACCCTATAGAACACCTTTAGGTTAGACTGGAACGCTGTGTGTAACCCAGACCTCCTCTTCTGTCATCAGTGCCTGATACACTAACTAACTGTAGCTGAATGAACACAAAACCCCCCTCAGCCATGCAGTGAAAGGCCTTTCCAGAAAAGTAGAGTTTATTAGAACAGGAAACCGAGATTAAATCCGGAATGGGAAACTCAGAAAGCTTCCCATATGGGTATGGGTGTAATCTTAAAGGGACCACCATCGTTTATCCATATGGTATACTGTACTTCATTTCTGAGAAATAGTAACAGTCATGTTTCCTCGTTATCTTTTGAACAGCAACAGCTTCTTCTCACTAAGCATTTTCCAGTGATATTTAACACCATGCTATTGAGCAACCCAACACATAGACAGTAAATGCTGCCTTCAAGATTCCAAAATGCAATGCTATACGATGGAGTTGTGCTTAGAAACGGCAGAAGCTCAACTAGGAAATTGGTTTACGAGCTATAAAGGATTACCATGAAACATGAAGCCTTGGAAGCTGATCCATTTCAGCAGTGTGTACAGATGAGAAGGTGAGAGAGCTGAACTAAAGGACTAAAGTGCAGCTGCATCACTCCTATTAGGTAGAGCTGAAGAAAGGGCATAATATATTTGACCTCCAACAGGGAAAAAATGCAGTGGAATGGTCATTCAACTCAGAACTCCAGGTGATAAATGTCTTTTTCTGGTTCAAAGCAACAATAATTTACTACTGAATAAAATGAATTATACTGACTTTACTGGTTATGTAGGCTTTGTCTTGTTAAAAGGCATGGTAACTTTAGATTTAAATACCACTTTTATATACAGTAACTAGAGGGGTTACCCTGCAGATCCTGCTCGCTCGCGCTGCTCCCCTGTTTTGTCAGCCAGTAACGCCTGTGACACGCCCACAGTGTCACTTTCTAGTTGGCATTTTTTTTCTTAAAAAACTGATGATACTGCCTATCATTACATTCAACGAGGAACACTTGTAACACACACACAGTATAACATAAAAGTTGATCATAACACTGCCTACTGTAACATTTGGGGAGGAACGCCTGTGAGACACCGCCCGCCCACCAAACAGACAGAATCACTCTTTTATATATGTATATAAAGATAATATAATACCAATATTGTAATACTATTGATTTCAGCCCAATTTTGCTAACATGATGGGCCATTATGACAGATTTTTGTGTTTTTATATGCAAAGACAAACAAGATAAATTAGTTTACCTCTTATGAACTCTTCAGTCAGTAACTGAACAGGAATAATAAACATAGATTATGTATAGAATGTTTTAAATAAAAAAAAATATCTACACAAATATGATCCTGGTTTTGCGTATCTATGGTTTTCCAGAAGAAAACTCCAAAATGTCGAAAATCTTTTAAATGACCCCGGAATACTTGTAATAAAGGAAACTATTTACCCTTTAATGTTCTGCTTAACTTTTTGTTACTGCACATTACGAGTCACTACATCATATTAAATAAAATGTTGAACTTAACACTGATTGAGCCATCTCTACCACTTGGTTGAGGCATGCTATGCTAAAAATGTATGCAATAGATATACAGTAGCTGTGTCTTAAATAGAACATCTTTTCAATTGATTTAAGTAGCATAGCACAAGAAATATAATGCTATATATATATACATTTGTGCTGTTTCATGCATTTTATGTCATTTTTTCACCATGAAATGACATCTCAACCATTTGGAAGAGGCATATTTTAGGTTATGTTTAAATAAATTATTGTTGTTATTCAACGCAAAGATTTGTTTCCCCCATTTCTTAGAGGTGATGCTCTTTTGGACAATACTCATCAAATGCTAATTTGCACAAACTATTTTATCCTTGCTGCAAGGACCGTTTACTGTTTACTGTATTTTCCTCCCGCTACCTCAACACCACAAAGTATTGAAATGTCATGCACTTTATGTTCATGTTGTCTCTTTTTGTAGAAAAACGTAGCGAGTTCTCTGTTAACAACTTAACTGTCCCAGCCAGCCAGCTAATTATGTCTCGTATTTAGTTATTTAGTTTTTGTTAATTTATGTTGTTAATTTATGTTGTATGTATTTCACTGTGTACCAAACTGTATATGGTTGAAGTGACAATAAAAGCCTACTTGACTTGACTTGATCTTAAATGGTTAACAGCTTTGAAAATAGCCCGACATGTTCATGATTAAAGAGGTTTAGTACTTTATTACAAAATTAACTATGTTGATTTTACTGATAATTATTAGCATATTTATTAACTAGGCTCATTATAAAGATTAATATGCACTGTAAGTAGTTCCAGGTGGATCATATCTTTAAAAGGTACAGCAGTGATGGCTGACACATGTGTAGTGTACAGTACAGTATGTTGCTGTGTGTATAATATAAGCCACATCCAGGGGCCACTTTATTATGACTACATGATACACAGGTTTGGTGTTTACATCCAACACACAGGGCCGGTATGCGGCTGCAGGTTTTCATTCCAGCAACTCAAGAGCCACACCTGATAGTGGCCTGAAGACAAAGATCGAGTGATTAAACTGGTAGAATCAGTGTACAGTACTCTTACTAAAAATGTGTCAACATACAGTATCAATATCTTATTTTTCTTTAATGTTTCTTTAAATACAATGTTTGCATTTTTAGCATAAAATGATTTATATTTATATAATTGTATACACGCCAAAAGCATAACAGCATTGAGATAATTTTAATGAAACTGATATTTCTGAAATTAATAATTCACTATAGACGTAACATTTGAGTAGGTAGCCTGTACTTTCAAAGTGACTTTGATAGAACTGTATTTTTCATTTTTAATTACACACACTACTGGCAATTTGAGAACGCCAATTAGCCTGTCTTTGGACTGTGGGAGGAAACTGGAGTACCTGGAGGAAACCCACCAAACATGGCGAGAACATGCAAACTCCATGCACAAAGACCAGAGGTGGGAATCGAACCCAGACACTGAAGGAGGGAGGCGACAGTGCTAACCACTAACCCAGCATTTATTTCATTTGACATATTTAAATCTGCCATTAACAATTCTGCTTGACTAAAAGTACACGTGCAGGGAAAATGTACCAACATCACCACCAGAGGGCGCTATGAGTCCAATTACAGTAATTATATAGTGGTTTAACAGAAGGGTTCATGATGATGATGATGATGATGATGATAATCATTGAGTTTATTCTTAATGCAGTTAAATGTTTCAAATAAACATAGCAGAGTAATTACATTTCTACAAATTAATATTCATTGATGACCATTTATGTTTATATAAGTTATATAGTTTATAGTTATTGCTATTTAGCTTTTAACTAATAAAAATTCCAACATCACAACAGCTTAGTTTTCTATCTGGGCTAAGAATGGATAACAGATTTTTTTTTTTTTTTTTTTTAATCCTTTATAAATCAGATTTGCTCCCTTATCTGAACTACCACCACTAGATGGCGCTGTGTGACTTACAATTGTGAATGATTAGTAAGAGTTTTTTTTTTTTTTTTTTAAACATCTATCCATAATTCACTGCTTTTCCCAGGGAACTTAGCCACACACACACACACACACACACTACAGGCAATTTGGAAATGCCAATCAAACGACTGTGCCTGTGCATGTCTTCGGACTGGAGGAGGGAAACAGAATACCCAGAGGAAACACACCAAGCATGAGAAGAACGTAAAAAAACTCTTTGCCCACAGGAGCGGAGGCGAGACTCGAACCCCTACCAGTGCTACCCACTATGTCACAAAAAAACAGAAACATCATTTCTAAATTAGAAAAAAAAAAAAAACAGACTCGAAACAGACTAAACATTTTTGCCATAGTGATGGTTCATAATGAGAATTTAAATCAATATTTATTTATTTATTTGTTTGTTTGTTTATTTTAGGGAGCTGAAACACATAACACAGAAGAAGCCCTCCTCCGTCTCTGTCCTCAGTCTGTCCGGATTTGCAATTCTACTGCAATCTTAATACAGATGTTGCGTTATGTGGCATACTGTACGTCCCGAGCTGGCAGGAGAGCCATTTATTTATTTATTTATTTATTCATTCATTCATTTATTTTAGTTATTTATTTATTTACTTACATTATTTTAAATACCTTTTGGTACATATGGTGACACTTGTGCTTACTTAAAAATGTCTAAAAGTATCCAGGCTGAGCGAGCAGGGTGGCGGTTGGACTGGCAACCACCACATTAGAACAACCCCAGTGTGCACCGCAGGTACAACCCGAAAATCCCACAACCTCATCACATACTGTGCAAGTGAAGAGACCTGCTCTGAGGTCTTTTTTCAAGAATCGGTATCGCACAAATTCTCATTCTGTTATTCCACAAACACCCAAAAAATCCGAAATCCATTAATCGGAAATCTGTTTCACAAGCCTTGTTTCTTTATGAGGAGAAAGTGGGAGCGTTTTAGCACAAATAAAAGTGGCATAACACCTCTTTCATCCGAATAAAGTAGCAGTCGGTGAGCAGATCTGCGCCAGAGACAGGAATATCACTTTATCCACAGAGCCCGTGTGAATGTTTTTAGCTCCAGGCCACCTCAGTTCCGAAGCGGGCAGAAAATAAACCGATGACGTAATGTGAAGCGTGACCTTCCCCGGCCTTTGCGAGAGCAGAAAACTTTCCTCTGCCTACTTGTCCTGGCGGCCGATGGCCCTCCAGGTGCTCGGATCCCACACCGTTTACCTCCTCCTCCTCCGCTGCCTGTTCACTCTCACTCGTCCCTAAAGACTCCCTCCCTCTCTCACCCACTGACCCACTGGTGGAAAGCGTGGGCACCCAGCATTACAGACGCCTCTTTTAGAGAGACAGATGGCTATTTTTTCCCCCCCGAACGCTCTAAAAAGAGCATCGGCTTACATAAAACACCATCGGAGATCTGTACAGGATATAAGGCACGGGTTAGCGAACAGGAAACCAAAGAAAGCTTATTTTGGTGTCAGAAGTAGGTTTAAGGTTTCTTTCAAGACTCTCAAGACATTCGAAGGAGGAACTAATGCAAAATGTGAGAAATGAGAAAAGAGAAATGGTGGAAAAATACACTATGCATTTCTTTCAATACAGACGTATCATTCGGTTGTGGTTAGAAATACAGTCTAAATATTCTCAGGACCCTTTTTTCCTCCTTGTTTTGCAACATAACAACAAATCAGAAACGGATTACACACGATTACAGACTTGTACACACATTTAGCAACATGAATTGCACAAACATCACATGTGAACTTTGTAATTCTGCTGAGTTCAGTAGCTGCACTAAGACACAGATTAGGTCATTTTATTTCCAAAAAGGGTCGACCTTTAATGCTGATGCAGTAATGGAAGAAAAAATAACCTCTGATTGAGGAACTGAATGATGTCACGTTTTTAAAAAGTAGAATTTAATATCATATTTAATATCAGCAGATTTTTGCAATCTTGTTCCTTGGAGGCAGGTTTGACTGTAACACTGAAAGACAAAGAGCAAAATGTTTATAGATCACAGAGTCATTCTGCAAATATATAGATTTATATATAAATACATAACCTACATATATATTGCCCAGTAAACTATAATTAATAAAACAAAGTCTACACCTCATTTGTTGAACATTTAGTGTGTGGTATTTGGTGTGGCGACACTTTGGGGACCCTTTAGCACCGGGTACAATTTGTGCAGAACCACCCACAGCCCCTCTGAGGACTTTCACTTTTGCACCTGCTTCTTTTTCGCATGCGAAACCCGTCAGTTTCCATTTTTTTCTTTTCTTGTTTGAAATGTCGTCTCCTACAGTATATACTGTAATGTGCTGCTTTGTATACAAACACTTTTCTGTAAGTTTTAATTGAGGTTTGAAAATCAGAAATGCTTTTGTACTGATTAAATAATACAGTTGTCAAATAATAATGAAATATATATGTACAGTAACAAAGTTTGTGATAAAAACTCAGGGTGCCTAAGACTTTTGCACAGTACTGTATATCCACTTTACAATTTTCATATAATATTTATACAATATATTCACTTTATATTCAAAACAAAAAAAAAGCAAGAATTCATAAATAAAGATATGTTAACAGTTTGACAGCAAAATTAAATAACTGTTGTTGCTGTTTTTTGGTCTGTTTGTTTGTTTGTTTGTTTGTTTGTTTGTTTGTTTGTTTACAAATAGAAGCAAGAAGTATTGCAAACTAATAGAGTATGATATATTTGAGTCACAAGGATGCTAAAGCGCACAGAACTATTATGTAATTCTATGTTCAAATTGTTTGGGTTACATTATTGTGATTTTGCAAAACGCTATAAATCCACGTCCTACAGTTTTGCCACAGTGGATTAATCAGCCTGCAGTTGAGGTTTGTGGTTATTTACTGTATATGCAGTTCAGTATCAATAATATGTTGGTTTTAGTGGAACATTATAGCAAACCCATGCTTTGATAGTGATTTCTACTTAAACGTTAATGGTTCAGAATTATCCTTTCATGTTTTAACAATGTGTTGGACAGAGCTTAACCTAATTCCTGTAATTTTAATGTTTTCTTGGTTTAATGAAGGCATCCTTTCACCCAAAGAACCATTTAAACTGAGACTTTTGTGTGTGTGTGTGTGGGGGGGGGGCAGTGCACCTCTATTCATCCATTCATCTAGAAAGTTCAAACTTCAGCTTGTGAATTATAATTGATCAAAATCAATCAAATTACATGAGTGTATCATAAACTGATTTGGAATGTACTGTACTGTACGTGACTGCTCCGACATGGCCGTCTCTCAGTGACGTGTTGTAGCATCATCGTCATCACAGATCAGTGCCTGAAGCAGGGATACAGTACAGTATATCGCTGCAGTTTAGGGGGATATAATAACATCTGGGCTTCGTTTCTACAAATGGTTCCGATGCTACTGTGAGCTCTTTGATGTCAGAACAATGACACGGAGCCGCTGTCGCTCCTGTGTATACTTGCCCTAATGGAGCACGATTGTGCACAGGGGTGCAATTTGCTGCAAAGCACCACCATTGGCTGCTAGGTGACCAACAATATGATGCAAATAGTAGTGACCTTACCACCAGATTTACAGATTTGAATCAGGAGATTATGTGGGTTTTCTAAAGATAGCACAAGGTGTCAAGCAGAGAGAGAGAGAGAGAGAGAGAGAGGGGAAGGGGGCGGAGGGGGTGTAAACAAATAGCCCAAATTAGTCATGTTCTGTAAAAAACAGAATACTATAGAGCATCCCTTTTTTTTTTCTTATATCAAGGCTCAGGCTAATTGCTCAGCACACACTACACACTAGGCTCACTAGTTCTGTTCATATAGCAATTTTCCTTTTCATTATAAGCTATATTTCAACAAATTGGAGATAATAGCTGATATTATATGAACTATAATGAAATATACTGTAAAGAACTTAACCGCAGGCTGGCTTAGTGGTTAGCACTGTCGCCTTGCACCTCCGGGGTCCAAGTTCGATTCCCACCTCGGGGTCTGTGTGCATGTAGTTTGCATGTTCTCTCCTGTGCTTGGTGGGTTTCCTCCAAGTACTCTGGTTTCCTCCCACAGTCCAAAGATATGCAGGTTAGGCTAATTGGCGTTCCCAAATTGCCCGTAGTGTGTGAATGAGTGTGTGTATGTGTGTGTGCCCTGCGATGGATTGGCACCCTGTCCAGGGTGTACCCCGCCTCGTGCCCTAAGTCTCCTGGGATAGGCTCCAGGCCCCCCGCGACCCTGAATACAGGATAAAGTGGTATAGACGATGAGTGAGTGAGTGATCAAATCATATTCACTGTGATCAATTACTAATACTTTGTACTGATTTACAGTGACAGGCGGATGTACCCTGAGCCAACAAAATAATAACAAATGAACCCAGAGCCTTCAGTTTTAATTTATCACTGCCTGTATATTATGAAAGGTCCTCAGCATGATAGCCATCTAAAGTTGCCAGTTATATGTGTATTGGTCTTAATTTAGAATTCCGGAATCTAACAACAGGGTACCAGGCATTAAGACAGCAGTTTGAAACCACAGTAGTATACAGGAAGTCTTAAAAATAACGCACAAGCAGGCAAAGTCAAGAAAAAGCATGCACAAGAAAAGTGTATTTACATGCAAGGTCAAAATCTATTTTATCTCATGTAACTGTCTGTTTTTAACAATTACCTCCTCATTATATACATTAAACTCTGAATATGGCCACATACACCCAAAGGTACAAAATCCTGTGTGGGAATTCTTCCAGTTTCTACAGCCAAAAACAAGCTCTTCACTTTAACATACTTTACTCAAACATCACTCAAACTTCATAATTCTCTTTCGGTAAAATGTTGCTTAATTATCCCCACTGAAGTACCCACATCCATATGCTATTCCTTCTTATAATGTAGCTTTCTAACATCTCTGCACGTCTGCAGTCGTACTGAATCGTACGAGGATTCACAAAACCCCAATTTGTTTAATCTACAGTAACCTTTATAAACTTGGTCTTTTCAAGCAAACTTAAAGTACTTAATCCTGTTTACTGTATTATACCCGAATCCGCCACAGTGTTTACTGAGCCAAATGCTTTGCATTCCGAAATCAAGCTGCCTAGCCACAAAATGAACAAAGTAATGAATAAATTAAACAGCAAGGTATTGCATTTGACTCTGCTCGCAGAACATTTAAACATGATTAACAAACGAAATCAATTTCTCTCCATTTCGCAACAGCTGCAATTAAGAGCTAGATTTATTTTTCCTTCTAAGGGTCAATGTATATTTATCATGATAAACAGAGTCATTAGCCTGACATTTGTACAGCAGCACGTCCCAGCTGGCCTTCCATATGCAAGGCTTTTAACTGAGGCGCTTCTACAGTCGCTGCACATACAGGAGATGCAAACGGGTGCCCTTGCCTAAATAAACATGCTGTGGCGGACGTGTGGGGAATACGGGCGCTTCGCTGGTCTACTTACCCTAATTTGGCGCGTGGACTGAGATGCCCATTTTAGATGCATGTTTGATAAACACAGCACACAGAACCGACCAATGACAAACCAAGAAGAAAAGTGCATGGAGAGCATTATGCCAGGAATGGAGACATTTATGATGAATGGGGGCAGCAGACCTGCTAAAGGACTTGAGGTCTAAGAGAACTGAATCAAGCCCTGAATTTTTTGTCTGGCTTTTATTTAAAGTACATAGCAAAAAGAAAGAAAAAAAAGAAATGTAAGGATGAGAAATGCAAAGGACATTTCCACTTTGGAACTCTTTAATACTTTATTACTAAAGTACAGCGTATTAAAAGTGCATTGAAAGTCTCGATCTATTGGAAAGATTTATTAAAAGCTTGTATTATTAAAACAGGGAATTAAATAAAGTGATATATTAAGACATAAGAGAGTGTAGCGTTGCAGGGAAAAGATTGCTTAATGGACTTTTAATCAAACTAATTAAAACCTAAACTTTTGTCTAATTCAACTTGACAAAAACAGAAAGATTGGCGTTATCCTTAATTTAAATCTCCTGATAGTTCATGTTCAGACACAGAACACCATTCTGAGTTGACATGTTGCCAATCAGTGTTATCTCACAGTGAGGTTAGAAGGTCTAACATCGTGGAGGTGACAGACAGCTGAGTTGTTGGATTACAAACAATCAGCCGAACACTGTCGCTGTCAAGATCTCTCAGCAACGTACAATCTAAATTAATAGGAAAGGGTAATGAATGCCTTGCAGAACACAAACCAATCATCATAAAACAAGTCTGTTTTAAATGGGCATGACCCAATAAAACAGCAGCGGATGGATGTAGAGGGATTTGGATCTGAGAGGGTGTATAAAGTAAAGGTGTATGTGGTCACTTCCTGTCTTGATCTGCTACCTCACGTCCTGGAAGAAGTGTGTGTGTGTGTGACCACTCACCTTCCGATGGTGTTAGGCAGTGAGGTGAGCTGGTTGTCATCAACTTTTAATGTTGTTAACTTTTTCAACATTCCTATGAAAGCAGAAAAAGTCAAATTACTCCATTAGTTTTATTATTAATCATTCTAAAGAAACTCAAAAACACAGATCTGTAGGATAAGTGGAAAACAGCGGGACAGAGATGTTACTTGTAAAACGGCACTCTGGAGCGTGTCCAGGTATATTCAGTTTGAAACGATTTCATTGATTAATTATGTTCAGGAAACAATGCGACATAGGTATTTGACTGTGACATGAACAGTGTTGGGTAAGTTAATAAAAAAAAACTACTTTAAAATTGTAATTTGATTACATTACTGATTATTATATGTAAATAAGTAATCAGATTACTAATTGCGTTACTTTCAAGTTACTTTGAAAACGTGTCACGGCGTGTGCCTGTGATGCACATGCGCCTTAACCTGTTGTCGCTCCTCGCTCACTCTGTAGGCTCCCTATGTAGGCGCAACCCCCCCCCCCCCTCCCCCCTACAGGTGCGCTAAGGGGCGAGGCCGCCAGGTCGGATCTCTGGCTTTCTCCGTGCTAAAAATTCTCCCCTTTTTACCCCTTCCTCCCTCCTTTAACCCTTCTGCTTCCGCGTTTCATCTAAATAAAATCAGCCCTTTTCCCGTAAGACCTCACCTCATGTCTGTGGTGCCACCCGTGCAAATAGAGCGAACCCGTTACATCGAACTTAAAAAAAAAAAAACTACAGCGTATGCTCGTTAACTGATGCTGACGTGCAAAATGTGATTTTTAAATGCATTTTGATTCATTTTTAAACACTACATTTGTACCGCCAGCAACGTACAGTAATGTTATCGACATTGGTAACTGTAATCAAATTACATGCATTTAAAATGTAACACGTTACACCCAACTCTGGACATGAATACAGCTGGGAGTGAAGGGAGCAGAGCAGTCATGGTGATGGAGAGAAGGACCAGACGCAGCTGCTTAAATATCCTGTCTTTCTTTTTATCCTTGATTATTAATTACCATACACTAAATCTAATGGAAGAGTTATCATCCCATCAAACTTAATATGTCTTAATCATTATTAACCTGCCATTGTGCTTTAACATTTTAATAACTTACTTCCCTTCTTCCTTAACTACACTGAATAAGCTGCTTTAATTAGAGTAGTGATGTATCAATTTTTCATTTGTCAGAATGCAACTAACAGGTACACTGTGCAGTATCCGAAAATAATCCCCCACACCACTACCACCACAGTGATTTGCAAACGATTACATTTTTTCTTATCCATTTATATGCCTCATGTATTACAACAATTTATAGTTAGATTTAAAGTCATGGATCACCTGAGAGACAATGTACTTTCTTTTTTCACCTACATTACAGCCAAGATAAACAGTCACTCCCTCACCTGCTCTCTCTCTCTCTCTCTTTCCTTCTTGATTGAATCACTTCATCACTCTCTCTCATTACTTTGGGAGAACTTTATTGGGAGCTAAAATGATCACTGATAAATTAACGGTTTGCCTTTTTTAGTTTTGCCTTCCTGTGTTAGTGGTTTATACTCAAACAATTGTGTTTATAATTTTTACTTGTTAAGGAGTCTGTAGGATTTTACTATCCAATAAAAATGTCTATAAACGCAACTCTGTCTCTGATCTGCAATAAATTTAACTTTGATAAAATGCAACAAGAGGAAAGTTTTTTTTGTGTGTGGAAAACATAGTAATGTAGATCAGTCCAGTAACTGTATGGAACACTGTAGGCTCAATGAGAGCTACCACCCAGAAGCATGAACATGCAGACATATGATTCCTCCAAGACACAGTAAAGTATAACACACTCAAGGAAAACCATCTGCCCTCTTCCTCCTAAATGAGCTTAAAGATGCTCACCATGTGAACATATTATCAATGATGACATTTCTTCCACTCATAGATAATTTTGAGGTTATTTATGAATTATTAAGAAGGTGAAACAATAGCACAAAGAACAACAGCTAGATAAAAAGTATAAAAAGAAAAGAATGAAGAAGAAAAAGAAAAGAATGATTATGAGAATCTGACATCTGAGTCAGATTGAGCTAAAAGGTGTGGAATGTAGCGAACCACATTACTGGCGAGATGATGAACTGTAGATGACAAGACTAGTTTGTGCCTTTTTTATTTCTAATCTGTAGTTGTTGTATCAACCATAACCAAAATGTGTGCAATAATATATATCCCCCAAGTATATGTTTCAGATCTGTTGGGGGGGGAAAAATAGCTCGATTTGAAAATGAAATTGTCCTCACCTATCGTATCAGGCAACTGCTGCAGCATGTTAGACGAGAGCAGGAGGTCCTCGAGAGACTCACACCCAGAGACGTCTGCATCGAGACTCTCGATCCTGTTCTTGGCCAGGTCAAGATAGCGCAACTGCCTCAGTTTTCCTATAGACTGTAGCGAGAGACCAAGAGGGTTGGCAGGTGTCACTTAAACACATTGCTTCATCGTTATATCACGGTCCATGAAACCTATTTAGCATCCTTAAAGCTTTTTATAATATTAATATCAGGTCAAGATATTTAATATATATTGTAATATGTAACATATAGTAACAACTCTGGTGGTATTACATTGACCTATTTTAGACCTGACCAGCTAAAGCAACTCCAGATCATAACATCATTGTACAGTCGGCATTATGCATGATGGGCGCATCACTTCATGCTCTTCCCTCCTTATCCTGATGCACTCATCACTCTGGAATAGGGTTAATCTGACCTGGACTGAGGAAATTTTTCTATTGCTCCAAAGACCATTCACTCTACACTTTGTGACTGTGCTTGGACACAGATGTGTGGTTGTCAGAGGTGGGTAATACATTTAGTGGGTTACATTTGCTCTGTTACATTTACTTGAGTAACTTTTTGAAAAAATGTTTACTTCTATAAGTAGTTTTACTGCACCATACTTTTTACTTTTACTTGAGTAGATTTGCGAAGAAGAAATGCTACTCTTACTCTGCTACATTCGGCTACACTCGACTTGTTACTTTTCTAACCATTTAGTCTACACATTAGATATTCTTTGTTTTTGCCAGAGAAATGCACCTGGTGGATCTACCACGTGACTGTGTTTCACCAATCAAGCGTAGCAACAATAATCACGTGACTCTGTTCATTCCACCAATCATATGGTAGAGTGGCCAGAGAGTCTCATCAGACCTGAGAATTTTGTTTCTCACGGTCTGAGAGTCCTTCAGGTGCCTTTTGGCAACCTCCAGGCGGGCTGCCATGTGCCTTTTACTAAGGAGTGGCTTCCGTCTGACCACTCTACCATATAGGCCTGATTGGTGGATTGCTGCAGAGATGG
>JAQMYI010000005.1:1557350-1572639 GCA_030014275.1 Clariallabes melas | reverse complement strand
TTAAATTTCCCCCCCCCCCCCCCCCCCTTTTAAGTGTAATACAAATTTAGTCTAATGGTAGATATTCGTTAACAGTCTGGTCCCCTTTTGAAACCCACCTCACAATAAATGACTTTTTGACCAACATTATAAATGACAGTATTTGCTTGCTGTGACGTGCTATTTCAAAATGATCAAATTTTCATTTTTTAATAAATTATGTGTGAAAATGGAGATAAATAAGCTCAGATTGTGGCCTTCAACATTCTGAAGCATGTGGACAGAAAAGTGTAGAGAAACTATCAAAGACTTTGTGATCACGGCGCATCTGTGTGAGAAACCAAAGAGTTTTGACTGAATATATAATTAATTAGTAAGTAATTACAACAGAATATAATAATAATAATAATGATCATATATGCGGCACTAAATATATATTAGATTTCCAAAGATTATTTTCAAACAGATAATTTTTTTCCTATAACATTTTTTTTATCAACTTGCAAATATCTACAAACATTCTTTATTAATTATTTATTATTTAAAATTATATCGTAACTTAGTAAAAAGTCAGGTTTTAGCATATCAATTCTCCATAAATGTAGTAAAATAAAAAGAAATACTAATTAAAGTATACTATAGTATAATAAATCTTAAATATTGAAGAACCAATTTTCTTACACCAGATTACTTATTGCTAAATTAGGAAGCATGTGAGCATTACTTAAGGAACCAGATTTAAAAGTCTTAGCATATTTAATTGGACTTGATGTAGAAGCTCATTGGCAGTGAACCAGTCAAAAGTTTATGAACACTTTATAGACTTTCTGAGTTAATTTATTAAAGTTGTAAAGCTTTTACTGCCACAGGCTAAACAACGTGATACAGAATAGAGATTAAGTAAGAACATGTAAATCTTTGTAGAATTTATTAACTTACTGATCCTAGTGCCACTCAAAAGGCAGGGAAACTTGTAAAGCTGCTAAAATACTCTCAAACATCACTAATATATGTGTGGTATATCTAGGGACTAATTATTGTATCTAGATTTTGAACTTTATTTCGATAGATTTAGATCTGGTTCAAATAAAATACAAATTTTAAAGTCATTTATTAACACTACTTTTTAATTTACTTATAATTGTTGATTCACTTAACAGTAAAGTTGGATTAGGACTTCTTTAAATGAAATTGTTTATCTGTAAACACTTGAGACTGGAATCACTCGAACCGTTTTAGGACTGAAATTTCCACAAACAGTCTCCATCAGTGAACAGTTAATAAATTAAACAATATTGACTTTATATTAACTAAAACACATTTCCATTATACGAGTGCACTTTTGATTTTGTTTTAGTTTTTTTAATTTTATATCCAGAATTTTTATTTCTGTAAGGCTGCCAAGTTTAGAGCCGCACAAATAATTGCATAAAATTAATATTATGATATCCTGCAGTGCAGTGATCTAATTGCAAAAAGCTATGATTTATTATAGTTTATATGTGCATAGTCAGGAATTTATACAGGCTTTGTCAATAATTTACGCATGTAAAAATCTATCATTTTAATGGTAACATTTGTGCATATATTTTCTGTTAGCATAAAATAAATATGATTTGAATACTAAATGGTACATTTAATAGTTATACAATGTGTGTCAAAATAATTGTAATGTGAAATTTTATTATTATTATTATTATTTATTTATTTATTTATTTATTTGTTTGTCAAATTGTGTAGACAAGTTTTAGAATATTATTTAATATGGTGATTATTTAAACAGTAATATAATGGTGTGTCCAGGACCTTTTAAACCAAGTAAATAAGATGAACATATTTTATATTGTTGCTTCATATTTATTATTTTATTGCTTTTGTTTCTCTTACAAGATTTCTTTATAAGTACAGTAACTGAAATGCTACTTGATATGAAATAATTTATTTAATGAATGGGATTAAATCCTGTTTTTTTTAATAAATAAAAAAAAATGTACATTCTTACAGACTTATTTTGAATAAATATTTTTGCATAAGATTTACAATTACTCAAATTTAAAAAGAAGAAGAAAACTTGTCTTTTTCTAGGTATTAATACTAATTAATGAATCCTCACCTTATGTTCCCAAAGCAAATCGTTTGAAATCATTACACTGTACTTCTGCTTGTGCAAATTTTTACGAAAGGTTCAACAGCCTTAATTAGTTACATCAAATCTGTTTGTATTATCTTATTATTTTTAAAGCACTGTCATTTTGTTTGAATTATTTAAATACATTTTTATACATTGTACGTCTTCAAACTGTGAACCAGATTAATCTGTGTGACTTTTTTTTTTTTATTTCTGGCTTTGCACTTTGGCTTTCTGTATTTGCTTTTATATATAAATGATGTGATAAAGTTAATAGTTTATAGTTTTATACTATGCAGCCTCAATGTCTCTGCTTTAGAAAAACTAGTTAGTTTTTAATGACATTTCCTTGAATCATATCTAAAATGTATTTATGTTTAATATATATAGTAAAATCCCACATTATTGCTTATATGGAAATTAATTATAAATTCTTTACTATTTTCATTCACAGTAAACAAGCACGTCCTGTTCATGGAGAAGAAGAAGATCCGCTCTCTTTAATCACGGATCAAACACTTGGACTTTCATGCTCATGTATTTAAACATGCACTGTTAATAATAGTAGCTAAGGATCAGGTATGAGTAAGATCACTGATCCACACCGAACTGAAAGATTGGAATTATATGAAGTGTGACGACATGCAACATCAAATCCAGACGTCCTGAGATCATTCCACAGCGTGACGGGGTTGAGAAACGTCCAGAGAAACAATTCTGCATGGGGTTGATTATTATTAGATTATTTAGAAATGTTTCATTGTTTATAAAACTTGTTCCAGGATTCTAAAAGAGCCATTTGTAAAATAAAAATAATGTAAAGTTATCAGAAAAATGGAAAAATGAGCTGAAATGCAACAGAAGAGGTTTATCAAACATTTCTTATTCATAGACATTAAAAATAATAAAATCATTTAATACCGTTAATTTAGAATTCTCCGCTTCATCTGGTTACATTAATGAATTTTTAAAAACGGTGGCTTTGAATAAGTAATACAAATTTAAGGAGACTTTATATTTTTCAAGTAACTCTAAATAAATAGATTTTCTATGTCCATGATCTAATATTCTGGAGCAAAAGTCACATCAGTATAAAAATAATTTATTACATAAGCATTGAGTGTTGTAATAAATGTACGTGTGTATACAAGGTTTAAAGTGTAAAAAGCTACAATACGTGTGATGTTCTGTGGAGATGTCACTATGGGTGACATATTAATACATTTTTAATCAGTTTGGACCTAAAAAGGGTCTTTGCTGATTGATTATTCTATTGTTGATGATGATTATTATTATTCATATAAATTAAACAGTTAATTGGATTATTTAAGAATGTCTACTTTTTTGCCAGCATTTCATTTAACTGATACATTAATATCAGTAATAAACATTATTATTTTTTCTGATAAATTATTCTGTTCAATTGGTTCTCTCTCAGCGTACCTGCATTACTTGCCCTGATTTATTCAATTAAACTCTTAAATCTGAAATGAATATCTACTGGTTGTTTTTGACAACTGAGACACTCTGAGGCAAAACTAATTTTGTTTCCTGTGTTCGGGTAATTTTTTATAATTAAGCATAATAAGAGCATAATTCACATGTCTGAGAAGAACATCTGAAAAGAAAGACTTAATTCTTTCTTTTGTTTGTTTTAAACACTTGAAACAGTCATTTCCTATTTATTCTTAATGTTCAATGTGAAACTTGTAACAAAAACTCCAAACCTGTGATCCTTTCAGAAACTATTTGACCCCATAAACATGTCCTAGCAAAAATAACCCACTCGCCTATTTTAAGCAACAACAATTTTACCTCCTAATAAGATGTTTATTACTTAACTCCATTATGTGCTTCCTGTTTTGCCCGTCGGACATTAAAATCCACATAATCAGCAAATTGAAGTTAGTGTTGATTATAAAATAGTTCTCTATGTCTGAATGAGAATTCAGACCTAAAAATATACAATATATAACTTTAACCCTTTAATAATGAAGGGTTTGTTCCAAAATTACACATCTTTACCACATGCTGGCATTTTCTCCAGAAAAACAGATATATCCTCTACTTTTCTTTTCAAATAATGTTTCAACCGCTGGCTCCGGCTAAATGTAGGATAAATTTAGAATTAATATATTGATATATTAAATTTAGTCAAGCAATGTCAGTTGTATAGAATTAAATATTTCTTAGCTGGGAGATGTTTTTTGGAAAATCCAAAAGTGTATTAGTCAACTTTACACTTCCAAGTATTTAAACTTTTGCCCATCGATTAGGTCAGGGTCCAAGTAAAGTAAGAGCGGGGATGTACAGGATGTCCAAAACTCTTCATACATTTAGTGAAATGTAACTTTATTTACGAAACATCTCCTACATAAATACCATTTATTTCTTTTAACACACACACTAAGAGCCAGTCATCTCTCCCACTCATGACTCGTATTAACACATCTGGTGTTATGCATGTGATTACATTTCGAATGTTCTCTTTTTGTCAAAGGCATTTATAAAGGAGTTCTGGGAAAAAAAAATATTAAAAGCCAAGTATGATTAAGATATTTTGCCAAAAAAAAAATAAATGATATGGAGAAATTTGGGACATCTTTTAGATTTTTACACACATGACATTCTTATAAAATTAAAATGAATTCTAAATATAAACATGTACATAAAAAAAAATTAAATAGGTAATTTAACACTTATTTCTAACAGATTTGAACATTAAATACCTGCTAACTCTGATTTACTGTATTTTGCCTCTGATGGGTAACGACCCTTCAAGTGAAGACGCTTCATTTTGTTGTCAGAATACCATCAGTTGGTTTTATGGTTGTGAAGGACGTAACACTTCTTAATATTATTTCAGACTAAAACCAACAGAGTCGTAACTGTCACATGTTCCTAATATCATACATTCTAAATTGCTGGGAAACGGTGGTTCTCTTACAAACTCAGAAATCATTTAGTTAAACCCTTTATCACCTTTATCCTGTAATAAAACATCAGGATGGGCGTGGTCTCTTCCAGACTGACTCCGCCTCCGTCGTCAGGGGACGAGGGCTCGCTTGAATGGCTTCATGTGGTGCTGTACCACCCCAAAAACAGTTATTTTCTCTAAAATCTGTTATTCCACTTGTACCACAGCGATTTGATTACATTACTGTGTGGGTCGTTCTACAGAAAAGGTGGAATTTGGGTGATAAGAGTCTCCTGAAATGTATTTCCTCTTTCACGCCGAGAACTTCTTTAATAGCAATAACTTACTTTTAAACTTTATGAATCCACAAAAAGTCGGGCTTAATGCATTTGTTTGTTTTTACATTTAATAACTGGTGTTACTTCTCTTCCTGGTAACAGAATGGCCTCCATGTGTAAGACCATATGGTTTTCAATGACATCAAAATCAATTAATTATTAGATGTAATCAGTTTTTATGTTCCAGCTCTTCACTGCTACAATTATAAAATGACTAACACCAATGACGGACTTGAAAGCCTCTGACGCAGGGACAGTTTCAAATTGTCAAATGTATTTCAGAATTAAGAAATCATCTTTAGATGAAAAGTAAATAGTTCCACTTCCATGTACGGTCATAGTGACATCAACTCTGACATAACTCTATCAATTTTTTTTTAAAGATGCTACAATAAATTATAAGAAAAGTAAGAAAATGTATTTCATGATTGGAAGTACATACAGTACTATATTCTCTGAACCTACTGTATACAAGTCATGTGTCTATTGTGCTCATCGAAATGATTTTGGGGTCAGCAAAACTAAGTGGCCGTTCTTTCCAGCTTTTTTGGAGAATGTCCCGGGTATTTTAATCAGTTAGGTGTAATGTTGTGGAACATCCAAGAGTTCCTGATAATCACTTATTATTATAGGTACAATAAAAAGTCACTCTCTAACCTCTGGGAAACAGTAAACTCCTTTATCCTGAAGACTTCTGCATGTTGGGAAGAATTCTTTACAAATCGCTAAATAAAAAAATCCCCCAAAAATACCACATTAACAATTATACTACAAGACAAACCGGGAGTTTTAATAAAAATTTCTGGTGGAGGAAGTCATAAAGCGGTTGACTTTTACAGAAAACTTCGAGTGCAGTACGGTGATGAGACTCTTAGCCGCGGTAAAACATCTGAACAGTTTAAAGAACGCATACGTCCACGAACGATGATCCCGGCCGAGGTGACTTGGAGCGCGCTGCACTCGTTTCAATGAACATTCAGTGAGTGGAACATCTGATACTTGAAAATCGACGTGGCGATAACTCCCAGCCGTCGATTTTCAAGTATCAGATGTACCCAAACATGTGGAAATGGAAGTCTTAAAACGCGGTCAGGCCTGACCGCGTTTCAAGACTTCCATTTCCACATGTTTGGGTCCATTAAAGGAGTTCCTGGGAGGCCGGCGTTTCAGACGTGAATCAGACAGACAGTCCGATCATGACTCCTCATGGCGTACTGAGAAAACTTTCTACCTTGATGGTGTCCGAGCTCTAGTGAGACTGGGATAAGTGCATTAGTGTATCAGGGGATTATATAGATATTATCTGTTATTCTGTACAATCAAAAAGTCCCGGTTTGACTCGAACACCCTTGGTATTTTAGTTTGGTGTATCATCTGCTACTACAGAAACAATAACATTAGAACAAGCACTTTAATATCACCATATAGATCTTATTATATAAAAATCATATATAATATTGTATATAAGACACAGTTCTGTTGGTGTCGTGTTTGAGGTCAGAGTTTATTTCTATAGAATGAATGAAGACACTTTTTTTTAATAATCAGTAGTTAAAAGAGTTCTGCCGCCAGGTCCTTCTTGTACGGATAAGACGTTTGTGTGCCGACGCTCTGCACAGACACTGCAGCCACCAGGTTGGCCCTCCTGCTCATCTCCTCCAGGGGCAGTGACGGGTCGTGGGCCATGTAGAAAGCCAGCGCTCCGATGAAGCTGTCACCCGCACCCTGCACAGAAGAGACACGTGGTGAGCTCGAACCCATCATGTGCTGAACAACTTGTATACTAATGCTCATGACTGATACGATGTTTAATATTGTTTAGACTTATTTTACCATCAAATCAAAAAAATCTATTGGTCATAAATATATACAGTACATACACAATCATCCACAAGTACGACTTGCAGTGAAATGCCTTTTTGGAATGTCTGGTGTTATTAAAGAGAATTTACATAAAAGCAGAATAGATTTACACTGAAATAGGAAAAGAATTTATAAAATATTGTAATAAATTAATAAATAAAAATTGTATTAACATGAATGTTTGGGTACGTGGGTGTTTTGCAGACAAATCTAAAGTCTGTATTTATACTGCACGTCTTGGTATTTAAAGATGTGAAAACATGAAGAAATTGTCTAAATTGTTAAGAAAATGTTGTCATTTTAGCAGATAGCAGGCTGTGCCGCACTCTCGTGTCAGTCATAGCGACACCAGCCAATCCTGGGCATCAGTGAACTCATGCATGCGGAAGGGGAGGATAGCGCTTCCCTCCGAGTGTGTTACGCCGTGTGAGCAGCAGTTGTGTTTGGGTTTTTCATTTTAATTATTTATTTATTAATTAACAACTACCCACCACGGAGGACGAAGACTGCCCCCCCCCCCCCAAAAAAAACAAACAAACAAACATACACACACAAAATGGGCAATTTGGAAACACCAATTAACCTCATCTAATCTGCATGTCTTTGGTCTGTGGGAGGAAACCGGAGTACAGTACCTGAAGGAAACCCACCAAAGCACGGGGAGAACATGCAAACTCTACACACACACACACACACAGACCCCG
Source organism: Clariallabes melas (assembly GCA_030014275.1). Classification (NCBI taxonomy): domain Eukaryota; kingdom Metazoa; phylum Chordata; class Actinopteri; order Siluriformes; family Clariidae; genus Clariallabes; species Clariallabes melas. Next base: position 1,564,710 of record JAQMYI010000005.1, on the reverse strand, counting down.
AGGTGGGAATCGAACCCTTGATCTTGCCACAGTGCTAACCACTAAGCCTCCATGCCTCCCTAATTTATTTCAAAATACAAGAATATTTGTTTCAGTGTTGAGCTTTGCTTTTCTCTAAAATCTCAGGGTAATTATCCACTTTTCATTTATAACTTCAGTTGGATAAACATGGATTAAATGGATTATATTTAAACCTGCTAACAGCAAATATGTACTTACAAAAAGTTTTATTCAATTAAAAGTTAATCGTGAGCAATATTTTACTTTTATTTATTTTTAAACAGACAAGATGTTAAAGTAAATTTGCGAAATTAGCAGCACCATCTGTGAATGGCCGTACATGATGACGACGACTGGATGTAATTGTGCTGAGTCATACGTTCTCATCTGGCTGAGAGCTGAGCAATGTGAGTAAGTGAACAACGAGGCTGAACTGGAGACGGGGGTCGCTCAGGCCACTGGACGACAAAAGAGACCCCGCGCCCCTCTGTGATGAGTGAGGGTCGAGGCCATGATGACTGCTCTAGGCCTGAAATTATATTTAGTGGCTTTTAGCTTATCTTCTTGACCATCAATGGCACTTTGCAAAGAGAAGGTCATTTTCAAGCTCATAAATTCTTCATGGACTTTCAGTAAGAGCTTCATACTGGGCTGGATGGCAGTGAATCCTGAGGCTGAACACTGGGCACTGAGCAGGAACATGACCAGGCTGGGATGCCATCCATTCTTCTCCTTTTGTTATCATTCATTAAGCTATAAAAGCCAAACCCAAGCCTTTTCATTACGAGTTTATGAAACAGAACAATCTATTGTGTGTAGAACTCTGCCTGAAGGAGCTGGATGGGGGTTGAACTGGGAGGAGTACAGCTGGGAAAGCGATGAGGAATGTTGTAATTTACTGAGCTTTAACCACAGATGACTTCATCATCAGTTCTCAGAAGCTCATCCGATTATTCATGCTAAAGGCTCTGTCCTGGACCCCTAGTGCTATTGCACACCTTTAACGCTTGCATCATCTACCGTCGATCTGACATACCATCGGCATGTCACAGTCATAGTTATCCAAACTCATCCTATCATCACAGTGGCGTTTATCCCCTTTAACATCAAATTCAAATTCAAGAAAACTTTTCTCACTCATTTAAACCAAGATAATCCATTAAAAAAAAAAAAGTTCTTATTGGATTTAGCAATGAAATATAAAACTCAACGTGAAAGTACAAAATAATTTTGAAATGAATCAAATCTGTAACATGGAAAAGCAATGCAAAAAAAAAAAATTATAATTAATCACCCTCATAATAAGCATAGAATTAACAAATAAATGTCTTTAACTAGAATTATTTTTGCATCTATGTATTAAAAACAATCATTATATTTATAATTATGTTACTTTGTCCAATTACTTTTTAGCCTGTAAAATTGGAATGACTTTATTTTTAAAAATACTTGTAATTCCTAAACATTAGTATGATATTTTTGTTAAACCCCTTGTGAACCCCTCGGAGCCAAATCTGTCATGGTGGTGTACAGAGGGAAAAATCTCTAAATGATGTTCTCTCCAAATACCCGTGGATTTTATATACAGAGGCGGCCCAAAAAAAAAATGTATACACACTCCAGGAAAAGAAAAACTTGATATATATGATAATATTATTAACATTACATTAATATAATAAACATCATACTATTTTTCTTTTCCTGAAGTGTGTATACTGTACATTTCTTTTTGTGCGACTCTGTATTACTGAATTAGCTTTGATTTATTAATTACAAAACAAGGTTGTGCTTTCAAAGAGACCTTGTCAGATAATACGACCATAAAGTATTCCTGGAAATGAACTTAGAAATAATGAGAGGAAAAAGATTTTCCCATGAGTTTAAGCACATTGTGTTGACGCAACTTCCTGTTAAAAACGAATCCTGATATTACAGATGTTTCGCAGAGGTGAGTACGTACATGAAACAGGGTTGAGTAAATGTTCTGGCATGTTCTGAAAAGTATTTTTCAGGCCTTATACTGTAATGGATGACTCACGGAAATTCATGTCTCAAGCATGAGATGATAAATGGATTTACATAATGCATAGAAAAAGTTTTTTAACTTGAATGATTATGCAGCATTGAGATAAAGTACAGGTGAACATGGTGAAGCGTAGTTAAAGAGGACTTGGACAGATTAGAAATAAATAAATAAATAGATAAAGGTTTATGAAGGTGTTCAAGCCAAAGTGAGACGTTTGATGAAATTTCATCAAAATAGACTCATAGTCGCAGTAAAACATCTGAACGGTGCACACTTTTTGGCTCGGAGTTTACGGCAGTCGTTCCTGTGAATATTCGACGAGTGTAACGCCTGATCCTTGAAAATCAACAGGTAACTTCCAGAAGAGACACATTACAGGAACTCGGCTGGGAGTTCCACATCCACTGTACAGTCCTGACCTCGCTCCGAGACACTTTCACATGTTCGGGCCGTTTAAGGAGTTCCTGGGAGGCCGGCGTTCTAAAAGTGAAAAAAGGCAGTCTGAGAAAAACATTCTACCTTAATGGTGTGAAACACTGTGATAAGTGCATTAGTGTATCAGGGGGTTATATAGAGAAATAAAGGGAGTTTTTACTCTCAGGACTCGGACGTTCTGTTATTCTGCACAATTAAAAGTCCTGGTTTGACTTGAACACCCCTCGTATTTATGTTTTAAGTTATTTATCTAAAACCTGGAATCGTTTCCGTATGTCTAAAATGTCTTTAACCTGGTCAAGTGTGACGCAACTGGCAGCCCAATCATGGAACCAGCCGTTCACGTCTAAACAGAGTCACGTCATCACCACCACTTCGAATTCTTCCACCTTAGTTGACTGTAAATCTCATGTAGGGTTGTTGGGTTGAGCAGCCATTTGGCTTCTAAACTATTTTGTGGTCATACAACAGCTGTGGAAAAGTTTCTCACTCGTCTGGTAACGACTCCACCCAGAATAACTGAAGTGGTTCACATCCACCACCGACTGTATTAACCCGCTCATTACTGCAACTCCGAAACAAAGTGAACCAACATAAACCCATATATAAATGTTTTTATACACCTGAGATCAAAGACGATTCTGACCGCCATGTGGTTTGGAGTAGATAATGTTCCAGTTCCATGAACGACCTTCCGTCAGTGATCGCGCGTTAACGTCGGGGAACCGGCGTGTGATAGCGGGACGCTCGCGTACAAAGCATGGATTGACGGATTGATCTGGCTGTCCGTCAACTGATAGGAGCGGTGGTTGATTTTCCACGTTTACTTCCTGAGTGGAAACTCAGCTACAGATGTGTGTGTGTGTGTGTGTGTGTGTGTGTGTGTATAAGGCATGTGATGCAGTCTATGGAATGACACATCACACTGTCAAGCTTTTCTAAAGTATGAGTCACTATGAGTGGGTTGCACAGGGCAATGATGAAAAAAAAAGGTTTTCCACAGGATCGGGCAGGTCATGATCAAATCTATAACACATAAAAAATTTATAAATAAAATCTATCAATAACTGATCAGTGTTTAAAAAAAAAACACTGAAACAATGAAAGAATTTGTACAAATTATAGCAATTAAATAAATATAGAAACATCATGAAATAATGCATACTGTGCCCTGTATTATTATTATTGGCACCCCTTGTAAAGTTTAGTAAAAAGTGCAAAGGAAAATAAAATTCATTGTTTGGAGAAGTAGCTTCATATCTCTGAAAAAAAAAAAAAAAAAAAAAAACAGAACGCTAATTTAAAAAAAATTGCAAACATCGAATCTAATTATTTTCACCAAAATCACAAGCAACACAATGACTGAAGCCACTGAACACGATGTGACTGAAGCATGTTTCATTTGTTCATTTTCATATAAAACGCACAAATTTGACTTGATTGTAGTGTGTGTGTGTGTGTGTGAGCCTTCAAGCTGTTATCCATGTTTTTCTCATTAACTGGGGTACAAATATGAGGTGACACAAAAGCCAAATTCCTTTATTCATCCAGCAAGAAGATAAAGAAAAGAGAAAAACACAAACCAAATAAGGGAGTAAGTGTGAGAAAGGAGTAAGAAATAAGGAATAAGTGTGTTGACCTTCAGAAGTCAGGAAATGAAAAGGTCAAGATATAGGTGCTTGTCTAAAATGTCCATTTCTAGTGTTAGGACAATAATAAAAGAAGAAAAGAAAAAAAGGAAAGAAGAGGATCCGGCTGAAACATGGTATACAGGGTTTTCCGTTACTTTTCAAAATTTAAATCTTTCAACGATCTTAACTGTCATTCAGATGAAACTTGGCCGATTTTGATTTCACATGAAAAGACACAAACCTGACAAAGTGTATTATTCTAAAATGCTAAATTGTTAAGATATTGCAAGATGAATTTGACATGGTTACGGACACTACAGATGTTTTGCTTTTTAAGCTTTTGACCAAAAACCAGTTTAAGCAACAATTTTTACGGGTCATACAGTATGCTTCTAGAAGCTTAACACCAATTTTATTATCAGTACTTAAAAATAAACATGAATAATTTGCATTTTAAATGATTATTGTCTGAAGCGAGAGAGTGTAACGCTGAAAAACGGCCATTTTTTGGGGCCGAGAGAATTATATCTCCAAAACGGCTGAAGTTAGTAACTCAAAATTTTTAGAGAAGCAAGGTCGCTCACTTCCATGTTGCATAAACTTCAGAAGCAGCTTTTTTGGCACATACATTTTCTTTATTACATGTATAACAAATAAATAAAAAAAAAATCGGCACCAATACTGTGTTCTGGCCGATAGCAACTGGACCTATTATTTACCGGTGTACAGTGTGGAGAAGGGTGAGAAAAGCAGAAAAAAGTTGCCAAATGTCATTGTTAAAAAATTAAATCTTGGGGTTGCCAAGTCTCCAAAACATCAAGATTATTTGGTACTGTATTTCAAAAAAAAAAAAAAAGCTTTTCCTGTTATACAGTAATTGCCTGAAGTTTGTGAAACAGAATTACAACTTCGACTACAGCCGTGTTTCACGGTCTGATGAAACAAAATCTGAGCTTTTTTTTTTGGCTGTGATGTTGTGGGTCGGCCTGCATGATTAATCATGATAAAAAAATAACCCTGATCTCGATTCACACACACACACACACGTGATCTCGTTTCTGGTGATTCACACGTGTATTTCTCTGTGATCAGATCACGCTGCATTCACGTGTTCACTTATTTCCTTGACAACAATCCCAGATTGCTGTGTCACACACACACACACACACACACACACACAGTGTAACACAAACACTATTAATTCACCATGATTCGGTCATAAACTCGATCGCTTCTCTCATCTCATCTCCTCATTTTTACGGCGCGCGATCAATATCACAGCGCTACGCTCGCTTAGTTCCAGCCAATCAGAGGTTAGAGGAGGGACAATTTCAGCCAATCAGAAGCTGGAGTGTGGTGCGTTCTGGGACGTCCTGTTTCCGATTGGCTCGTTTCGATGCTCTCTGTGTTCCTCAACGCTCATGTGTCAAACCTTTATGTTTTCTTCCGTTATTGCAATTATCAGCAAATTTATCGTTTATTATTGCATGCATTAATTAATATGGTTATTATTTTTATCAGCATGAGGGTGAATGTCTCTCACACACCCACATATTTACTAAAAACTAAAATATATACTGGCGTCTGAACAGAGACAGGCGTGTACAGTTCTAATGTTAATGTTAATTAACATTAATTAATTAGTTAAATGTTAAAATAGTGATTAATTAAAACTGACATTTTGTTTCACAGGCTCTCAACAAACAGATCAAAATCAACATCGAGTTATACTAGAAGAATTTAATTTCAAATCATCGAATACCTCTGTGACATTTACTTTATGCTAATAATAATAATAATAATAATAATAACAATAATAATATATTGTGTTGATAAATTACTGCAGTCGGCTGGGAGTCCAAAACATACAGGTGTTATTTATTAGTTATTTTTAATTATTCTTGTTAACATTCTATTTATGTTCAACACTTTTGAAGTGATTGACTTTAAGGGTTCTAAAATAAAGAAAAGTGACTTTTTTTATAGCTTTTTTTTTTTTTTACAAGAGAGTTAAAGCCTCTGTGTAGACAGCACATGTTGCAATAAATGGTTGAAAAAAAAAAGGAAAAAAAAGAGATAGAATCCTCGGGGAAACTTGTGATCTCACAATTTTTATTTTTTTTTTTGTATGATTCACATTTTAGCAGGAATTGTGCAGCCCTAGTTGTACAGCATTAGATCCCTGGAAATGCTGTTACAGAACGGAGCTTCAGAAAATTCCAGAACATTTTATTAATCAAAATCTGTCTGCTTTTGCCAGGAAACTAAAACTGCGGAGGAAAAGTATTTTCTACGTGTATGTGTACATAAAGTGCTGGGAAAATCCTCCTCTTCCTCTCCTCCCTGAATAGTTGGAGTGTGTCGGTTCTGTGCAGTCCAACGTCCGATGGTGGTCTTCGTGCCTCATCCGTCTGTCTGTATGATGACATCACTCTGCTTTGTGTGTGTGTGTGTTTTTCTTTTTTTTTTTCCAGTAAACCCCGACCCTGTAGGGCGCGTTGTGGTGGGTCCTTCTCCTGTCCCCGCTCATTGAGCTCCTTTCTGATTTGGATTGTCTGGACCCACTTTGAGCCGTGCCGTCTAGGTCGGCCCACCCACTGTCCATCTGTGTGTGTGAGTGTGTGTGTGTGTGTGTGTGAGTGTGTGTGTGTGTGTGTGTGTGTGTGTCTATACAGTGGATATGAGCATCATGTTTAGTCTGGAGACGTTTATACACATCTGATGATTTTCTCTCACACCCACAGGCTGGTGGAATAACGAATGAAGGTCTGGGTTTAATTTGAGACTGAAAGCAAAAGTTGGAGCGACGCGATGCTGAGATGATGGACTGATTTTCTGGACGGAGTGGCACACCTTATATTCTAGTAAAAAGCTGTTTGATTAGCTCACGGTGGGTCTGCGGATGCTAACGGACTTCAAAAGTTTTATTATTATAATTGTTATTACGCAGGACCGAGTGAGTCATCTGTTAATGCATTAACTTGTGCAACAGATCAAAGAACATCAACAACATCAACAACATAGTGACCAGAGCTTTCTGCATCATCTTAAATACTGAATATTGTTTTTTCTTTTGTTTGTTTGTTTTCTCACACGCATACACACTGCAATTAGTCTAATGTGCATGTCTTTGGACTGTGGGAGGAAACCGGAGTACCCGGGGGAAACCCACCAAGCACGGGTAGAACATGCAAACTCCATACACACAGACCCCGAGGTGGGAATCGATCCCGGACCCTGGAGGTGCGAGGCCACCAGGCCGCCTAAT
>JAQMYI010000005.1:1497151-1509576 GCA_030014275.1 Clariallabes melas | reverse complement strand
CGGCTGGCCTGGGAACGCCTTGGGGTCCCTCCGGAAGAGCTGGAAGAAGTGGCCGGGGAGAGGGAAGTCTGGGCATCTCTGCTGAAGCTGCTGCCCCCGCGATCCGACCTCGGATAAGCGGAAGTAAATGGATGGACGGATGGATAGATAGATAGATAGATAGATAGATAGATAGATAGATAGAAACAGATAAGGAGACAAAGGTAGGAAAGACAGAAAGATAGAACCATAGATAGATCGATAGAAAAAAGAAATAAAGAATCAAATATAGAAAGAAGTATAGAAAGAAAGACAGAAAGAAACAACATATAATTGATATAAGTAAAATTGGATATAGCCTGGATATAGATATATAAGCAAGTCCTTTCAATGCTTTAGCTTCTAAAGTTTCACATATTTTATGATAAATTTGTAAAAAAAAATAAATAAATAAATTTAAAAAACCCACACAACATGAAAATGACTGAAACTCAATATCGTTATGGTATGAAGTTAAAGTAGGTGCACTGAATGTTTTTGTCGATTTTTCGCGCTCATGGGCTCCACCCAGTGATAATCACCTCCGTGATATTAATCTTTGCGCCATTTAAATAGGGTGTGACTGTAAACTGTACATATAATGCGGAGAAGGAAGGTGTGAATCCATGGTCGCACCTATACTCAGGTGTCATGTGTGGTCTATAATTACCCTCCCAACAAATATCTGTTTATAGTCAATATGACAAAAAATGTACGTGGTCTATCCTGAAGGCTCGTAGGAAGCACTGAAGAAGAAACCTTTAACATGTTATATAGTGTTTTATACTGTATTTTCTTACAGATAACCTCATCACGTCATGTGACTTTTAGTGAGGAATGGCGCGGAATACTGAGTTACGGTGATAACTTTTATAGAAGGGGCGTGTCTTTCCTAATTATGTCCAATGACTTCAATTAGGCAAAGATCGACTGGAGTCAAGTTGTAGAAGCATCTCAAGGTCCACTAATAGGAGCAGGATGCAGATCAATTGCAAGTGTCATAATAAAGCGTCTGAATACTTATAGGCAGGTCCATAAATTTTGGAACAATTATATATATATATATATATTTATTATTATTATTATTATTATTATTATTATTTTTATTTATTTTTTTTGCATTTGTCCTGTATACCACCACACTGAATTTGACATGAAGCACTCAAGATTTTCATAATTCTGTAATTCCTGAATGGTCACTGCCACACTTTTGTCAAACGCCTTGAATTGAAGCCGAAAGTCTTGAGTGTTTCATTTCAAATTCAGTATGTTTTTTTTTTTTTTTTTTTAATTATCATCTTTCCAAAATTTATAGACCTGACTGTATATAGATGGGATATTTCAGTCTTTATTTGTTTATAAATGAACAAAACACTCCAAATAACTGTTTTGTGCTTGTGGAGTATTGCATATAGAATTTTGAGGGAAAAAATGATTTGAATCCGTTTTGCGGTGAGTGTGAAATGTGACAGGATTGAGAATTCAGCAGTTCTGTTTTGTAAACATGTTTTGTTATTCTGTATATTTTTTGTTATTGTGTCTCAGTGTTTGTTCTAAGGCTTTATGATTTTACATCAGTGTGATTTTATTTGTTTATTTGGGTTTTTTTATGCTGTTGTTTTTCCAGGGGACATCATCTTTAATGCCAGAGACCCCGAGCTGCCTCCTGACTTTATTTTCGGAGAGGATGCCGAGTTCTTGCCAGAGCCGTCTGAGCTGCCGGTATGTCCGTCTCGATTGCAATCAGTCTCATACACACCGCCTAGCGCTCAGATTAAAGACACAGAATGATGTATTTTTAAATAGTGATATTAAATAGCGTTAATCCTAGAGCAAGTTAATCCTGGAAAATCACAGGAAATCGAGGAAATTCCCCACTTGGAAAATATATTACAAAATAGCAACTCGTCAAAATTGTGTGATTTGTTTTATTTTATGATCTAAACATCACTCACGAGCTTCCTGATGAAGACATATTGAACCCGTTTTGTCTTTAAGCTCCCGAGACTCTACTGTTGTCTACAGTTGATTTCATTTTCTCCTCACTGTTTTCTAAAGGAATTAGACCTCATACAGTCCTCATATAAGTGTAGTTGGAAGATGATTTCGTGTGCTCATATGAGGAAACTCTTTATTCTACACTTTATTTTTTGTTGTTAAAACTAATCTGTAGCTATGAATATACAAATGCTTGTTCTTATGTTGCGACATTAAACTCTAGTGAAACTTTGTCGTGGGTAGACACGGGTCCGATCGCAGTTTCTGTATTTTAGTGTCAAATTCTTACTGATTACTTTTAAAACATACACCAACTAGGTGTTGAAAATATACAATAACAAAATATAAAATAGCATAAGATGGCTACCTGGTTAGGTTGGCTTGCAAGTTTCTGAGTTCAGATCTTTCTTTAATAATTTGCGTTTCTCAGTCATGATTTATTCAGTAAACAGAAGGACAATTTCGATTTACTTTCTGATTTTGGTTTCCAACGATTATCAAAACAAGATGAATCGACATTGATGGATTGTTCCGTCACATTCCATTTCACTGCTATGTTCATGATTCTGTCATTTTTTCCCCCCAACTTAATGTAATTTAGTTTAGATTCTCCTTCCTCCAAAGACTCCAGATGTTTAATGTAGTCTTGAGGAACATCTCTCCAGGCTTCCTGAAGGACGTTTTTTTTTTATTGTCTCTTGTTTTGTCCATCCCAGTCCCTGTACCTGATCAGTTTCAGAGGAATGTTTTTTGTTTGTTAAGCCACACAGTGACCTATGGGATCATTCAAGAATAAAAAAAAACATATAACTTAAGTCCTGACCCAGTGAGAAACAGGTGCAGATGATCAGGTGGTGATTAGTTACTGCTGATGCTGAATGCTGGAATAGACGAGAGGGGAAATGAGGTCGCTGCTGAAAGGTTGTTAAATAAACAACCAGTTTTTAAGTTGTATCTTTATGCACTTTGCAGCCTGTCGCATTAAAACATTTGTTCACATTTCTTAAATATAATTTTAAGACGAAATGAGGTGAATTTTCAAAACAGTACTGTGTATTTATGGTAAAAAAAAAAAAACAGTTAAAAATGCATTTAAAAAGTTCAATAATGCTTCCACAATCAGAAAGTAATCATATTAAATAATCGTGATCTCATGATTATAATCTTTGCTGTAATCAAGCAGCTGTAGAGTCCAAGTTGTGATGCGACTGTCTGAATTCAAACAGATTTCTTTAATTAAAGCATAAAAAAATGACCATCTATGCTTTTAATTTTTACTAAACAAGGTCAGGAACCAGCCACTATTATTTACTCCAGCTTTAATCAATTTAGCATTTTTAGATATTTTTTATTTTTTTTTTAAACACAGTGAATAGATCTTGCTCAAGAAAACACGTTGTGTCACAGAAGCTAAAACGTTTGTGGGAGTTTAGTGGAAGTGAAAACAGCCAGTGAGATTACAACCGTCAAGATTCAGCAACTTCTGGCCAGGAAAATGTATACACACACACACACACACACACACACACACACACACACACACACACACACACACACACACACACGCAATTAGATATCAGGTGGAGCATCTGAGGCTGAATCAGCAGGTCAAGCAGAGTTCCTTAAAAAAGAAATGTTTTAAAAAATACATTAGTGTGCAGACTTTTCTTCCTTTTTTAGAGATAAGCTTAACGTGCAAAGAAGCAGCGCAAGATTTAAGGTCACCGAACAGTAGCGCCGGTGTAGTTTAGTGCCTTTGAAGCTGCAAAGCTAGTTTTTTTTTTTACTTCCTTTTAAGTGGCTTGTTAATTGAGATGGCCTGTACTGATATGTGTGTGTGTGTGTGTGTGTGTGTGTGTGTGTGTGTGTGTGTGTGTGTAGCTGAGTCAAGAGTAAACTGTGACAGACAGACAGACCATCACAGGAGCTTTCCAGTGAGACGCAGGGCCTGCTTTTTTTTTTTTTTGCCCTAAATTTAAAGCCAAAAACGGAACAAAAAAAGATATTCAGGCATTCGGTGAGCTCTTAAAATGGAAAAAGACGCACAGAACTTTTCCACTGTTGATACTTTTAGAGTTTTGATGGGAAGTAACGGGTGTCATGCTCCAAATTTAGCACATCTGGACTGCAGTCAAATTTTTTTTTCTTTTTTCTTTCCCTGAGATGTTGGGTATTGTGCAGAGACAAACAATTAACTCTCATGAGATATTTCTGTACCTGCCAAGTGAGTGGTTTTTTGTTTGTTTGTTTGTTTGTTTTTAATATAGAAACTCTTTTGATCAGAGATGATTTTTGATTTGTGAGTACTAATGCCTACTGAATAATTTTTTGGAAAAAAAAAAAATCCTAGCTTGCGTAAGTGATTTGGAAACGCTGACTGTTGCTCACCGTCTCCTTACTCCTGCTGGAAAAAAGAAGGGGAAGTACATCCAAAAGTGTGTTTACCTGTTCTCTCTCTCTCTCTCTCTCTTTTTTTTTTTTTTACATGCTGTTAGGAACAAACCTACTTTCAAAGCCTCTTCCTCCCTTAATCTCATTCACTCTGATCATCGTTTTATATTCATCATCATGTTCATTATCCTCTACTGAATGTTTATGATGTCGCTGTCCCTCTCCTCCCTAAGATATCCAGATGTTTCTGCTGGATTTCGCCTATTGAGGCATTTCACCCGCGCGACACCGTGATCATAAGGTTTATCTTCAGCTGACGCGCAGACGTGAATCAGCACTTCCTTTTTTTTTTAAAGATCGTATTCAGGTCGCCAGCGATCACGTTTAAATCCGGATCCGAATCTTCCTCAGTGTGTCAGGCTCTCCTACAGTCTTGTTTTTCACCTGGCAGTAAACATCAGTCTCCTTTTCAGAGCCCTTTGTGAAATTCCTGACGTCTGGGTGAAATGTTTGTCCTGCTTACAGCCTGATCTGGATATTATTAGCTGCTAAGCTCCATGTTGTTCTCTTGGCTCGAGATCTGGAACATAAAAAAAAAAAAAATGGGAACAACAGATCTGACACTCTCATGTTTACGGGTGAAAACATCTGGAATTAATAAGGACTGTCGTCTCCAAATTGTCCATTTGTTGAGAGACATGTTCCAATACGAGCTTATTAAATTTGGCCAGCGATCTAAGTAAGAACAATTTAATTATTTTATTCGCTCGCATTTTTCAATTGTATATTTAAATCATTCTGTATTTGTGTCAGAATGAAAATATTTTCCCACCGCCATTTTTGGATCGGTATTGTAGAGAATAATTTTTTTTATTATGGATTTCAGTTCAGGCCTAGTTCACATGTACATGAGTATTTTTTGTAAAACAAGGTTTCATCCATATACAAATAATAATAATAATAATTCTTTCTTAATTCATTCTTAAAAATATATTTTGTCACAAAAAAAAAAAAAAAACACGCTGTCCAAGCACAGCATTCCAACAGGTCTTGACAGTAAAGCTGTGTTGGCCAATCAGAAGCCTGAAACAAGTTCCTGCCAAGTACGTCACAGTCTGACGTCAAAGACTGGAAATACGACGCAACTTCTGTTTTCACTTACCTAAAATGGAGTTTAAGTTTGGAGGGGGGGGGGGGGGCAAAACACACATTGTGTGTGAGTGTGTGTGTGTGTGTGCTACTGTACTGCTAAGTCCTAGACACCTGCAAATAAATGCTGTAGAGCAGAGATGTCTTAAAAAAAGGGAAGGAAATGATAAAACTCTGTTTAAATGATAATTAAACAGTAATTAATGAAATAAAGTCAGTATTTGGGGTCATGACCCTTTAGTTTGTGTCGCTTTAAATAGGGGGGGTAGGGGAAGCTCAGTGGTAAAGGTGTTGGGTTACTGGAAAGTCCCAGGTTCACAGCCCAGCACCACTGTTTGGCCCTTGAGCGAGGCCCTTAAACCCTCAACTGCTCAGATGTATAATGGGATTAAAAGGTAAGTCGCTCCGGATAAATACAAGCTACTAAGTTTTACTCAGCATCCTGAAGAGCCACCTACAGTTCATCTAAGGACTTTGATGGTTTCACCTGATTCTTTTTTTGCGTGCAAAATCCGACAGATTTTATTGTTATATAATCTTATATAACATGCTGCTGTCTATTCTGACCTCCTGATATTTTACTTTTATATGTTGAACATTTCATTTCTATAGTGGAATACTGATGTTTGAAAATGAAAAATGTTTTTGCTCATCAAGTAAGTCATAAAATAAAAAAAAAAGCAAAGATCCATAATAAGGTTTGTACTATAAAAAAAACACACACAATCAGACAGCTCGTTAGAAACATAGAAACATTAGTTATTTCTCTACTTTTCCTAAAAAGAAGTCATCATTTGATATGTAGCTTTGTTTAAATTTTAATGATGTAGCTATAACACAACCACCCATTTTGAATCCCACCTCCTGCTGCACTACACACATCAGCAGAAACAACTTTCCTGAATCAGGAACTTGGACATACTTGGTAACACTGACCAAACCGAGCTAAAGTCACAGAACATTGAAGTTATGAATTTCCGCAGATACGAACGGACCATAGATTTACAAACATTAGATTACTTCCCTCCCATCCAGAGAGCACAGCTTCTCTCTCGGACCCTCAACCGCAGATGGTTTTCCCATGATGACCGGGATGCAGAGTTGTCATCCCCTCATACTAGAGTGAGTGCTGTTCTGTTTCCCTTTCCAGGAGCCTTTACTCTATTTCCAGAGGTTGGCAGCTCAAAAGTAAAAAACAAAACAAAAACAAACACCATCATTATTCTTGATGGGTCTTTCAAATGGAAAAAAAAAAGAAAAAGAAATGTTGCATGTTGTCAGTACTTAACCACATGTACTGTGGTCAACCAGAAGTCTCCATCAATATATATATCATCCTGAGTTTTCAGCACATGCTCTCGTGCATAATGCTCCGCACTGACCGCAGGAGTTAACTCATCACTGCAGCTTTACAGTGCGTCTTTGTTTCGTTCACAGCTGACTGATAGGGAAGCAGTGGATAGAAAGGGAGGCATGTGTCTCTCTGCTTATAAATCCATTGTTTGAACTTTTATGCTTTATCTCTGGAGTGCATTACATTATAACGAGTAAACTCTCTTCATCATCCAAGAATGCATCGTCTTCTTGTAAAACTCATGACTTTGTTTGTGTCAGTCTAATCTGAGCTTCATGTCCAAGTGTTGTTTTGTTGTTTTGTTTCATTTTTATTCGTCTAGACATTGAGTAGAAACTTGTTTTCTGTTTTTTTTTTTTTTGCTGTCTTGCATGTATGATCTGCCAAATAAATAAATGTAAATGGTTAATGATTAAATCCACTTTCTCACTGATGCTCGGTGTATATTTAAAGTGTTAAAGTGAGAAATCCTGCAGCTGCCACGACTGCAATAACAAGGACATTTAAAAAACACTAGCTGGTATTTGTACAGAAGGTACTGAAACATGTAAGGCATGTTTTAGTGTTGAAATTTTACTCGTGTAATTTAGCATATTTGAATATTTTGTCTGCAAAATGAGATCTCCATTTTGGCAGTTCCGATAAAAACTATATATATATATATATATATATATATATTTTTTTTTTTTTTTTCCAAGCGGTTAGCCAAGGTTTTATGCAGTGTGTACTTGAGTCATAAGGGTGTCAAAAAGCACAACATTTTTACGTGTTATGGTTATATCAGTGTGAATTTTGTCTTCTTTTGCAAAACGCTATAACTCCACCTCTGACAGTTTTGTCTCAGTGGATAAATCCGCCTGCAGTTGTGTTTGTGGTCATTAATAACAGTGTTTGTTGAGTTTTATTATAAAATAGTGCAAACTCATGATTTGGTTGTGTTTTTGTAGTAAGTTATAATGCCAGAAACTTGGAACAAAAAAATAAAGTGCCGGGTTTTGTTACCCAGAAAATCTTGTAATTACAAATTTTGTTGAAGATCATGAGAAACATGTTCTTCATCATCATCATCATCAGATTTTTTTTTTTGCCCTACCAGTTTCAGTTTCCCCTTCTGTTTTTTTGACAACAATACCTCATCACAGTACAGGGACGCGCAGTATAAGGTGCATCAACCTACTGACAGAGTTCGGAAATCATGATTGGAGAACAGGATGACCGCGACAGTTTCATGCTCACGTCACGTGTAATAACATTTATTTCGTACACAAAGCGACCGTGCGTCTCCCGAATGTTGTCGTGTTATCTCTCTGCTCAGTTTTTCTCTCGTTAATATTGAAGTGCGTCATGTGTCCCTAATAAACTGCAGCAAAACCAAAACTAGTGATGGAAAAATTTCAAGAGACGAATTTTCAACAAAATGTAAGTGAATAACTGAAAATGGCATTTATCTCATTTTGCTGTGAAACTGTTCATTTGTAATGGTTTCTCAGACTCAATACAGTTAATTCTTTTTTTTTATTTTTTATTTTTTTTTACAAAAAGTAAAGTTGATAAATGGTGCACAGTCATGTTTGATGTTCTTGTTAAACAAATGTATCTTTTTAACAAAACTGCACTAAAGAATTGAATTCACTTACCAGCTATTTGTCTGTAAACAAATTCATCATTACGGTGGCAGATTAAAAAGTGAAGTTTTGTGCATATGAATTATTCTTTCTGTTACTAGCCTGAAGACTTGCAAAAATTAATTCCTTCATTATTATTTCTCATACTAGCCTGAATAGATTTTTTTTTATTATCATTATTATTAGAAAGCTATTTGTTATATAGAGCTAAAGCAGAGTTATTTCTACCTGTGGTTATATTGTATTAGCCCCTATTGTAAAAGTCTGTTCTTTGTGAATATTAAGAGTGGGTGTAACTTTTCGATAGAATCTCACAGGAAGTGCATCGTTCAGTGCTGATTAGCAGGCGTGGATTAATCCTCAGTGACGTCGTTCGCTGATGCGCCGAACATCGAGGCATTATTTCATTTTACAGTGAAATTTATTACCATCAGGAGAATTATGTCATGGTTTTGCTTTTGTGTTTCCAGCCTTCAGGTGTGTGCAGTCGAGGCTGCTTTTGTCTCCTATTTTTAAAGAGAGAGAGAGAGAGAGAACGTATTTGTCGAGAAGGAGCATTGTTTTAAACGAACTCTACAGGGAATGCCTTCCATCTCACCCGTTTTCTCCAATGAGTCATTTTACTTTAATTATCCACGGCTGTAACGCAGCGACACCGCTGTGATGTTGCAGTGCAAGAACTCCATTCGGGGTTTTTAATTGGTGGTTTTTCGAGCTACTAAGCAAAGACCAGCTCATTGTGGGAAGTAAAGCTGAGGCCGTGGTTATGGCTGTATGTGGAATATGTGACTTTATAGCCATGGGAGAAGAAGAAGAAAAAAAAAAACGAGAGGATAGATGAAAGCATTGGCCGCACGTCTTGCCCCCGGCTTTTTAGCAAACTGGATTTGTAGTCTAGACACCACGCATATCTAATACAGTTTGATTTTCTCGGGTTAAGGTTTAAATTAATGATCCGTGCGCCGTCTCTCATGACCGTGTGCCAAAGTTTATACTAGGAACACGGCAAAGAAGGTTGTGAAAGTAATAATTCAGCTCTGTAACACTGTCATGATTTGAAGTACTTGTTTATAATAGTGTGGAAAAAAAACAAAATTGCTAAGCCAAAACAATGTTCGTGGGCCATTCAGGCTCACAATGAAAGGATATTATCTCACCTCTACAAATCTTATGCCAATAGTGTTTGGCATCCTAGACACCCCCCTCCCCACCCCAACCCCTCCTCTTTTCCCTCCTAGTGTTCACGATTTCCCATCTGTCCCCACTGTGGGGTCTCTTATTAGTCTACGGGAATGGGATAAGCACTCCAGACTCCAGGGTAGTGTGTGTGTGTTTGTGCCCACTTGTTTTTTTTTTTTTTAACAAGTCTCTTGTTTTTGGACAGAGGCCTGACCATGTAGGACCAGAGGAGCTTGTTCTTCTTCAGCATTGTCCGCCCATCCATCCCATGGTCTTCGTGATGACCGGGGCTGGAGGGAGGAGTAGGGGGCTGCCAGGGAAACCCACAGAGAATCTTCTAGAAGGTTTCTCAGAGCAACAAAGCCATGTGTTGAATTCTTATAATTCCTGATGTTGCAGCAGACAGATTTAAAGCATCGTTTTGTTTTGTTTTTTTACTACCAGTACGAGTGTGTATCCTGGTTCTCCCGGTATAACAGTCGTATTCTGCATTATGAGCAGTGATTAGACAATATCTGAGCACCACTATGGACATGTTTGGAGTGTCTGTGAGTAAATTTACCTACAGCACTCTTTACCATTAAATGAGCTCAGTGGGATTTTCCCAGCATTCTTCTCCCTGAGGCTCGGTCTGGGTTTTTTTTTTTTTTTTTCCTTCTTCTTCTTTCAGAGCCGTTCTGCTCGGGCTGTACAGGATTAACCATCATTCATTTCCTCAGCAGTCCAGGTTATAAATGGTGTACGTGGTTTGCCTGGTATTCCCAGTGTAAGCACCTGTAGTCTGAGAGTGCTCTGTCTGGGAAATACCCAAAGTAAGCTGGTGTCTAAATCCAGACAGCCCGGAGAGTAGAGGCAGCATCTTTATGTCTGTAATAAGTCATTAGAATAAATAAGCAGCGGCTGGTCTGATGTCTACAGGAGAGTAGGTTGAGTGCGAGTGCTTTTTTCGACTGGCTCCGTTACAGCGGCGCGGCTCTTGATTCTGTAGCCCGAGACATGACTTAATAGACGGGAGGCTTGTAAGCAAACATCCATGTCACACACACACACATCCATCTAAAAGTAACATGTTAGGAATCAGATGTTGTAGAAGGATGAAGAAGTCTGAGTTATTACAAAAAAAATATGCAGGTTCATCGTCATATCGTGTTGATGTTAAACTCTCGAATCTGGTCGGTCAGAAGGTGTCGATTAAATTCTAGACCACCAGCCGTAGTAACGTCTCATTGAGAATGACTTGTATAGAAGATAAACCACTAATAATAAAATATTGTAGAATTGCTAATACAGTAATTTTCTCAAAAATAATAATAAAAACCCATAGCATGTAATAGAAGGAATGTCCAGGCTCAGAGCTTTTACAATAGTAAAAGTTTTCCCTAATTGGAACGTTTCTACAGAGACAATTTCCTTTTTTCCAACAACTGACAAACAAAAAGCTGCACACAAAACTAATTTATGTATTATTAACATCAAGAAAGAGCAGGAACGACTGAAGGGTGATGATTAATAACAGGAACTGACTTGTGTCATGGATGTTCCACGTATTTAAATGGAACTATAGGTGGTTATAAGTATGATGTGTTGTTCTTGAATAAATTAAACAAGGTAATAGTTGACTGTTGTATAAGAGGAATAAAACCCCTCAGGGTGTGTGTGTGTGTGTTTGTGCTGAATGGAAAGTAATCGGGTTGGTAAAGGTTATTCTGTAAATGATATTCAAAGTGAAGTTTGTTACCGTTATGAGTAATACATTTTCATAAGTTGACCTCATTTCCTTAGTCGCCTTAACGAACCTGAACGGATTGTAATGACAAGTATTAAGGTTACTTTTATTAGGATTCGAAAATAGATTAAGATTCGTTGAAAACCTTTCAATGCAACTTTATCGCAAATCTCCAAAAGGAATTTTTTCATTTATGAGTTTTTTTTTGTTTTGTTTTTTTTACTTTTGGAAATATTAAAATATTTAACACCTTGACCCTCTCTTCTAACAATCGTGCTGGCATACAAAGTGAAGAAAGTACCGCGCTCCCCATGGGACAGTCAAGGTCAGGAAAACTGAATGGTGGCCGAAGTTCCAGCACTTTTTACTCTTCCTTTTGCGTGGAGTTGGACATCTTGCATGCCGTGCAAAAAAAAAAAAAGGAAAGAAAGAAAAAAAAGCTCACAACAATGAAGCTCTGAGTGCCCATAAAGAGATTCATTCCAACCAAGTCTCGCATGCATAAAACCCTGCTTCCTCTTCCTTCCTGTTCTCCAGAGTTTACAAGTCTGCGTGATTATTGTAGCTTTTATCTGCACAGCTCAATAACAGACATGGGAATGTTTTCAGACTTACGGTTTATCACACAACGTGCTGTAACTGATGATGGATGCTTTGGGAAGAGGGAGTATAAACCGTGCTGCAGAGGATAGCTGTGAACTCTTGAGGTCAGCTTATGTAGAACAACAGTTCTTTTGTACTTAAGTCAGTTTTCTTAAACCTTTAGTTTCTAGAATGTTTTTTTCCTAGCTGCAGATACATTAGGTATTACAGAATTAGGTAATTAAGTAACAACGGCACTAACAGTCAGTTGTTATTTAAGGACATGAAGGTCAGCTGTTCTGGAACGGTTCTCACAGGAACAGTATCGTGTCGAGTGTGTTTGTAAAACCCATCGAGCTCCATGAGGATGAAACTGTCTCTCATGAAGACCTTCCCAAGAAAT
>JAQMYI010000005.1:1491335-1492999 GCA_030014275.1 Clariallabes melas | reverse complement strand
GCGGCGCGAGACCATTTAATGCTTTATATGTCAAGAGTAGTATTTTAAAATCAATGCGAAATTTCACAGGGAGCCAAAGTCAGTTATCAGTTATCAGAATGATTTATTCATTTTCATATGTATTTTTTTTAACCCATGATTCCCTTTTTTTTTATAGAATTATTTTTACATAAATAAAAAATGTTTTCGTAAGACTTCTTTTTTCAAGAGGTTCATTTAGGTTTTTTTTACCTGCATTTACTTTCCATTATTTATTTTTACACCAATCACTTATAACATTAAAACCATAAACTTTAAAACAACCTAGGTTTTGGGTTCTGCTTGTGCCATTGGTGTGGCTCTGGCCCATTGGGAACAGGCATCATGGGACCTCTGGGGGTGTGTCGTTGTACCACCAGGACATTGGGCACTGTGGGTTGTGAGATGGGGCCTTTGTTGATTATACTGTTTTTTTTTTATCGATTGGACTTTGCTTGCACCCCATGAGTGCTCAGGTTGGGATCTGGGGAACTTGGAGCCTGCGGGGCCACGTGTGCGGCAGGCTGTGGTGCACTGGGTGTTGTGGTGCCTTTCCACTGTGACTAGCATTGACTTCAGCGACTTGTGCTGCACTGGCTTTTCAGTAGGATCAGACCGGACAGGTTGGCCTATAGGCATGGGTGAGCCTTGCTGGTTATAGTTAATGATCAGTGTAATGTTGTCCAGTTCACCTGCAGTGCTGTTGATATTAAGGCTGATGTGTATACACATGATTCATTTATTTTTGCCACATAAATTTTTTTTTATATTAAAACCATGAAAATAGTAAAGAATAAATAATGAAATCATGTAATTTCATTTTTTAAAAGACAGTAATGAAAAATGTAGCATAGATTTTGGTAGGTTTCTCCCAAGGTGCCTCACACCGAGCTTGTTATATAGTCATATGAATATAATGTATAATATATACTGTTTACAGTATTCTGCTCCAAGGACACATACATCATGCTGCTTTTATTTGGAAGTAGTGCCTCATAAAAAATTAAACAAAGCGCTTCATCTGATGAAGAATAATGATGCTGATCATATCGTTATAGTTATTTTAGGGCTATAGGAAATTAATGGGCTTAATTTCATGCAGCCTTTTTCTGGTTGTTCATAAAGATGAGCTCCAGGGCCAAATTAGTCATGTTTTTTTTCCCCCTGAGTTGCAATTCTAATGAGCAGTTAAACATGAAGTTAAACATTTTGTAACGGGTTTGACACACGGGTGGCACCACAGACACCACAGAAAGAGGTAAAGGTGTGCACATGCGGGTCTGGAGGCAGTGCCCAGCTGGCATGCGGGCACCAGGCTGGCAAGCAATGGCGACAGGTAGAGTAGCAGACTGTGGGCCCACATGGGCAGCCGTTCCTGCGATGCTTCCTCAAATGGATCATCTCGCTGACTGGCAGCTCTCCTTGGGTGCGGCAAAACAGACAGAAGTCCCTTGTGACGTTCGGCCTTACCGGCTGGGAACGGGGACATTAACGTAAAAGACATGGCGGCCTTTTTCCTCTTCAGCGGCAGGATCATAAAAGCCTGTGCAAAAGTGAAAGTGCTGCCCTCAAAACGGAGATCAAACGGCGACATTCGGTTCTATGCCTTTGAAGTTCCCGGGACGCATTACATCACCCTACTTGTA